>CM038722.1:35655637-35728137 GCA_021613375.1 Megaleporinus macrocephalus | reverse complement strand
ACGGTAGTGTAGTGGTCAGCACAGTGAAGAGGAATTGACTAAATATATGATGTATTAATTATAATAACATTGTGAAGACAACTCATTTAGATGGTTCCTGAAGTTATCATGGTTCTCTACAAAAACGTTGTCTTCACCCTTGAGCCCCTGTTTCAGGAGTAGGTTCTGAATTCTGAAATGCTGAGCGTACGGCTGCGTAAATGGTTTGTTAATCGTTACTGCAATCTTTGGCATTTATGATCTGCTGAGATCCCACAAGACTCCAATATGCAAATGAGCCCTTTAGGAAACCTCTTAAATGTTTTATGGTGAGCTGTGAGCTTTCTTGACCTACGCTGAATGTTCCTGAAGGTTTCCTGGTGATGAATCGAGACATTTATATCATCACAAATATGAATAGAAAAGTGTGTTTCCTAAAGAAAATGTAAAGTGATTGGCAAGGTATCCCGAGTGGTTGCTAATAAACCCCACATGGCTAATAGGATGTTGTTAATGGTCATATATCACTGTGATATAAATTGTGGGCATAAACATTGGCACCCCATTCAATCTTTGGATTCTCTGGAGTGATGGAGCTCCACCCCATACCTATAGGATGAGCTGGAGTGATTCAGATCTGATCATCCAACATCAGTAACTAACCTCACTAATATTCAATTAAATCCTCACAGCAATGTTCAACATCAGTAACTAACCTCACTAACATTCAATCAAATCCTCACAGCAATGTTCCAACACTAGTACCTGACCTCACTAACATTCAATCAAATCTTCAGAGCAATGTTCCAACATCAGAACCTGACCATACTAATGCTCAATCAAATCCTCACAGCAATGTTCAACATCAGTACCTGGCCTTACTAATGCTCAATCAAATCCTCACAGCAATGTTCAACATCAGTACCTGACCTTACTAATGCTCAATCAAATCCTCACAGCAATGTTCTACATCAGTACCTGACCAGTGTGTAGTGTACAGTGGAGGCTGTTATTGCAGCATTAAGACCTTCATTCCAGAAGAAATGCTGGAGAAGCAGGTGTCTACAAACTTCTGGACACGTAGTGAAGAACAGGCTGTGAACACAGTAGGCCTGACGCAACAGAACATTTACAAACAGTGTCCTTTTGTTTTCGGCCTCGCTCTACAGCCCGTCCATCTTGCCAGCGTAATGAAATGATGCAATATCACTTCGACCACCAGAGCAAGTGGACCGTTCCACTCAGGAGTAGCAGAGGGGGGGACGTGTACTGGTCTTCAGACCACAGATGTCTCTGTAGCAGTAACAGTGAGGAATCTGTGTGTATCACTGGGACCCATTAATTGAACACGTTTCACCTGAAACAGATACAGCGTCCCGTGTCCCGCGTCCAGCTCTGGGACGGCTGCTATTTCGGGACCGTATGGTATTTTGTGTATATCATGCAGTCCTGGTTTTGTTTGGCCCTGAGGGAGCGTGTGCTGCCCTTTACTGTCCCATATTGGTGTGTTGCTGTGTTGAGAGAGCTGCTGCGCTGGGAAGCGTTCACAAAGAATCTGGCACAGAAAGACAAACAAATGAACCGGGTTTTAATAGAAATGCCATCTAGTCTCACCGGGAGGACCAGGATTACTGAACATCACTGCTCTGTTGGTTTAAACCAGTCGTTTCTTGATGATGTTGCTCATAAAATGAAAGAACATCCATGAAACTGCACTCAGACCCCATTCATTCTTTAGATTCTCTGGAGTGACTTGATCCTCACAGCAATGTTCAACATCAGTACCTGACCTCACTAACACTCAATCAAATCCTCACAGCAGTTCATCCATACCTAACCCTAAAAATACTTAAACAAATCCTCACAGCAATGTTCATCAGTACCTGATTTCACTAACACTCAATCAAATCCTCACAGCAATGTTCAACATCAGTACCTGATTTCACTAACACTCAATCAAATCCTCACAGCAATGTTCATCAGTACCTGATCTCATTAACACTCAATCAAATCCTCACAGCAATGTTCAACACCAATACCTGATCTCACTAACACTCAATCAAATCCTCACAGCAATGTTCCAACACCAGTACCTGACCTCACTAATACTCAATCAAATCCTCACAGCAATGTTCCAACACCAGTACCTGACCTCACTAATACTCAATCAAATCCTCACAGCAATGTTTAACATCAGTACCTGACCTCACTAACACTCAATCAAATCCTCACAGCAATGTTCAACCCCAATACCTGATCTCACTAACAATCAAACAAATCCTCACAGCATTGTTCAACATCAGTACCTGACCTCACTAACACTCAGTCAAATCCTCACAGCAATGTTCAACATCACTACCTGACACCACTAATATTCAGTTACCCAACATCAGCAATTGACCTCACTCAACTCAATTGCTCCTCAACTGACCAGGAGGTGCAAAAGAACAGAGCATCAGGTGGTACGTTCAGCCTGAAGGAAACAAGTCACCACTGCTGGTCCACTCCTGGAGGTGGCAGCTTCGTCTTCTCCAGCATCAGAGAAGCTACTCCCACATACACACTAGTTACACAAACACTAGTGAACACACATACTGAGGGGCAGTGAAACACCCACATACACACTCAAACACTAGTGAACACACACACTAGGGGGCAGTGAGGATACTTGCAGCAGCCCTATCCACAGTACACAGGGAGCAGTCGAGGTCTTGTTCGAGGGCACTTGTGTCCTGTTGGTTCAGGGGATGGAAATAATGACCTTTAGCCCACGACTGACCCTAAACCAGAAGGTGTTCCAGCTCGCTGTAAAATGGGCATGCCATTTAGCCGCGGCCACTTCTTTTGGTTCCTTCGGAACGCTGACCAGTTTCAATAAGTGCCTTCAAAATCTGTCTGTATAGGAACGTCGACACAAATGTTCTCAGCAGGGAACGTAGCTTTAGGCTGTCAGATTTACTCAGCAAGTGTTTGTTTGGTCAGTGTAATCTCGACATCTTCCCAGTAGGCATCATCTATTTGCATGTTCTACCTGTTGTCCTCTTCATTCTGGTGTTATCTTTCCCCGGGTTCTATGTTCTCTTGGAAGTATTTCTTGGAAGTGCAAGTTACCATGCACCCGAGTGTAATATTACAACAGCTCAGTGGTAAGGGTCCAGGCCAGAACCATCTGTTGTCTTGACCCCCTAAAGATGGACTTCCATTGGCCAAGTCCCTTTTGCCTGCAAACTGAAGAACGTTGTGATCTAGGTACCTATTGAAATACACTGTATTGCTGTTTTGTTGTATCTGGTCTGGCTTTTGTTTTCTGGCAGTGTTTTGAGCTCTGCTAGTCAGTAGTAGAGGATGCACAGACTAGTCAAGGTAACAGTCTTTGTTCCAAGATTGTAGTTATCATGTCATATTTTGTCTGATCCATCGTGTGAAGGCTTCAAATGTTTAGGAACACTTATCAATATTTCAGTATTTGTGGTAACTGAGGAGCCTTGAGGAATTTGGAGATGGTGTAACGTGTACAGTTGTGTTGTTGTTGTAGTGTGTGTCCAAGTTTTTTGGGTTTCTTGTAGATGTGGTGTATGAAAAATCTGGTGCTTAACAGATACTATCAGGTGAGCATCAGATACTATTGGGTAAACATAGGATACTATCAGGTATGCACCAGATACTATCAGATGAGCACCAGATACTATCAGATGAGCACCATGTATTGTTAAATGTGCAACAGATACTTACAGGTGAACACAGCATACTATCATACTACCAGATACTATGCAGTGAGCCCCAAATACTGCCAGGTAAGCCCCAGATACTATCAGGAGAACACAGGATACTCTATTTGGTATTTGGTGGTATTTATCAGGACGTATTAAATATATGTATATACCACGTGTAGCAGGTGCTTACCACATATCTTGTGTGAGCACCTGATAGTATCTGGTGTTCACCAGATATTCACCCAGAGTTTTACACCACATCCTTTCAGGCGCTCCGTAAATAATGGAGCCACCTTTACGTAACACAAACCTTAACTTATAATAAAACAAAATTGAAATACACGATTCATTTAAATGTTTTAAACTGAAGATACATGTTTACAAATATACATCACAGACATAATCCAGCATCCGTACACCTGTGCAACCAATGATCTTACAAAGAGGGGGCTTGTGAATGTCCCCACTGTGGGACTAATAAAGGATTATCTTATCTTATTCTGCAGGGTAGTCATACTGTGTCCTAAACCACAAGGACAAGCCATTGAGACTGTATTTAAGGCCTGCACGTAGTTTGAGGGGATTGAGAGAAGTTTTGTAAATGTCCATCCATCCGTTATCTACTGCTTTTCCGGGGGTCTGAATCATGGGGATAGCAGTCTAAGCAGAGAAGCCCAGACTTTCTTTTCCCCAAAAACCTCCTCTAGCTCCTCCGGGGTGATGCCGAGGTGTTCCTAGGGCAGTCATACTGTGTCCTAAACCACATGGACAAGCCATTGGAACTGTATTTAAGGCCTGCATGTAGCTTGAGGGGATTGAAAGAGGTTTTGTAAATGTCCATCCATCCATCCATCTGTTATCTACCTCTTTTCTGGGGGTCCGGGTTACAAGGATAGCAGTCTAAGCAGAAAAACCCAGACTTCCTTCTCGCCAGCCACCTCCTCTGTCTCCTCCGGGGTGATACTGAGGCGTTCCCAGACCAACCAAGAGATATTATCCCTCTAGCGTGTCCTAGGTCTTCCCCAGGGTCTCCTCTCAGTTAGATATGTTCGGAACACCTCCACAGGGTGGTTCCTCTCGATGTGGAGGAGTGGTAGTTCTACTCTGAGCCTCCCCCGTATGCTCGAGCTCCTCACCCTATCTTTGAGGGTGTATCTGTGAACTCATTCTTTCTCGTGATCGTAGCTGAGAGTAGGATTGATTGGTAAACTGAGAGCTTCACGTTTTGGATCAGCTCTCTCTTCACCAGATTCTGCACCAATCCACCTGTCCACCTGGGTGACCTCCAGCACTAAACAAAAGAAGCTCAATTTAAACTCCAAACATCAGCCAAGTTGGAGGACAACTGCACTGCAATATCAGAAACACGGCAGGAATAGAATCAGATCCTCGATGTAGAATCAGAAATCCCATTGAACCTTAAATGTGTATTGGTATGACTCTCGTGCTTGCTTCTTTGTGTGGTCCGGAGCCCCCCAGGAAGAGAACCCATGAACATTGTGTGGCGGTGGGAAGACTGGGCTACACTCCCGGCGGCAGCCTTTATTAGAGAAAGGCCAATGCGTGTGGCTGGTTTGGGTTAAGGTTATAGCGTGTTGTCTGGCGGGAAGCCGTGCACCGCTGATGAGTGTGGTGTGTTTGTTTGCGTCTCTATTGCAGAGCGTGAATTGGGGAGAGGAGTGGACTCAGTGGGGGGTTTAATCATAGCAATTACTCTCCTACCCATGCCATGCCTCGCCATTACACACACACCCATCGTGTTTGTGGGTCTGTGTGAATTTGTGTGAAAATTTTGGAAATGACCCCGTTCCATATACTCTAGGTTGGATTCCAGCAGTTTGGATGTTTTTATCCTGGAGCCCACCTGATCAGGTAGCCTGCTTGTTTATTTGTTTATCAGTTTATTTGCATTAGTTTTGATCTCTTATGCATTTTAAATAGCACTTGTTACAACCTGGTCTAGGGTCAGGCTGTAACAGAAATTGAGAGTGGCTTTTCTCCCCTGACCTCTGCCAGACCAAACATCAGACACTGTTTATAACCAGAAAACTGCAAGTTTACTTTCAACAAATGAGTGATGGGTGGGACAGTGGCTTCAGGGACGGGCAAACACCAAATAACAAACAAAACAAATAAATCTAGAAACTAACCTGAAAAACTAAATATACACAAAACTACCCCTAACTCCCCTAACTACCCCTAACTCCCTACCACAAAACAGGGGAAAAGGGTAGACAAACAAAAGGCACCCGTCCCCTACGTCCCACAGAGATCTTATGGAACCTATCAAAGCTGTTACTAAGTGGACAAGTGTGGTGGAAGTGCCGGGCTGGTCTGGACAGGAGTTGTTCCAGGTCAAAGGAGAGAACCCTGAACGTCTTACTAGATGACCGCTTGACGATCTTTTATACTAGTAGGCCCCCCCTAGTGGTCAGTAGTGGACCCACAGTGTCAGAAAGAACACACACAACATGGCCGCCAATAGACTTAAAAAATGGCTATTACGACCAGGGGTCGTAACACACTAATGAGTATTTTGCACGAATGCTGTGTGGAAGGACAAATATACCCAGTTGTGTGACTGTAATTTTAATTAATTATTGAAATCGTTTTTCATGAATTGAGTTTTTTTGGCGGCTAGAACTTGTTTCAGGCTTGAATTCAGGCTCAAGTGCTGAACACCGGGTACTACGCAACTAGATAATTGTGTTGTGTTGTAAATATTTCTTACAGCCCGTGCCTGGCAGCTGAAAAGCTTATTTAAAAAAAGCTTATTTATACAGATGACTGTCATAAAGTTTATGGCTCAGCAGAACCTCTTGGTTTATGGCAGGAACCTCCCAAGGAAATCTGCCCCAAGCCCATGAGATGACCTGGCCATATATGTCGTGGTCAGTTGGACCTGCAGTCAGCTGGACTTAAATAGGGTGTGTTTGGCTGGTGAGGTAAACCACGTTCAGAACTTCTCAGATCATGTCTGTACTGTGGTATCCTCAAGAATAAAGCTTATAGACTGGACTGGTATCCCACTCTTTATTTAGATGGCAAGAAAGAAGTTACAACAGTTGTCATGTGTGATGTTTGGGTGTTTGGTAGCAAATTTTCAGATTGCTTATTTACAAAGAAGTTTTTTGGACATATTTGAATAATTACAGTTTCCAGACTATGTGGGATCAACTGGCTGCTACGGCGCCACCATGAGACAGCCCAGAGTCGCAGCTGTGGAAACTAACTTGGTGGGTGAAGTAGCTAATCAATGATTTTCCCTGAATCTGTCTTCGAGCATCTATTTTTGGTTTAACAGACAGAATGATGTCATTTTTAGGGACCCCCAGAATTTTGAATTTAAGATTTTAATGGGGTCCAAGGGGTTATTTACAGTAGCCCCTGTATTTTGTACCTTGGTGTAACATATTATAGGAATTTATACTTTAATCACTTTGCGGTTAGTAACTTTACTTGAGTTGCTCATATATCATTAATTGATTGATATTAATTATGCACAATGTATTAAAGCTATAAAACCTGCATGTAATTTGTAATTTGTATGTCAACTAATTATGCAGCCTCGACTGATGTCGAATCACTGCTGACTTTGTTTTTAAATAAAGGACGTTCTTCAAAGGTTCTTCAGTAAGGACAGTCTGTTTAGAAGATGAATTTGGATCCATAATTGGTTCTTTGCATGTTTAAATGGTTCCTCGGGGTGATGGGGAATGTGTAGTATGGTTCTATATAACAACAAATTGAGTTTCTCTATTGATAGAGTGTCAAACTTAGTTTAGTCAGGATCACTGAATCCGATTGGTTGATAAGTCAGGAACACAGACACTGATTAGTCAAAAAAGTCAGAAACACAGGCTCTGATTGGTCAACAATTTAGGAACACTGAATCTGATTTTTTGATAAGTCAGGAACACAAACTGTTTAGTCAACACTTCAGGAACAAAGAATCTGATTGGTAGACAAGTCAGGAACATAGTTGCTGATCGTTTACAAGTAAGGAACACAAACGCTGATTAGTTGGCAAATCAGGAACGCAACCTCTGATTGGTCAACAGGGCAGGAACACAGAATCTGATTGGCTGATAAGCTGAACACAGCCTTTAGCAGTTAAGCTCCATCCAGTCACATTGGAGTTATAAGAAGTATTTTACTTTTTGAATTCAAGAATTTAAGGGGCTAAACAGTAGTATGTGGTTTTATATAACAACAAGAGCTTACAGTGTCAAGCTTGTAATAACAGAAGAATCTTCACTGATCTGAAGAAATATAACAGTAACAGGTTAATTATTTAAAATAATAAATATTCAGATATTTGTGAACTGCACTGGAACACACAGTGGACATCTGTTTGTAGTCTAACTCACATTTTACTGGAGATTCTTCTTGTTTATGATGAAAGCCAGTGGACTGGCAGCTCATTAGATCTCTTTCTCCATAGATAGACTGACTTGTCTGGAAATGAGGACAAGCCAGACACAACAAATTGGGCTTCTTCTTTGGTAGAACGTGTACAGACGTTTGTGTGATTTTCAGCCTTGCTGTGTACTGGTGTTGAATTATGAAGTATTAATATTACAACATGGTAAACAGTTCAGTGGTTTATGTTTTAGTTATTATTAGATAATACATCAAAGGGCTTCATACATAAAAATATTTCTGTTTTGCCCAGAAAGGTAGTCTCTGATTGGTGGACAAATCAGAAATATAATCCCTGATTGGCAGATAAGTCAGGAACACAGCTGATTGGTTGGCAAGTCAGGAACATAGACCCTGATTGGTAGATAAGTCAGAAATACAGACTTTGATTGGTCAGCAAATCAGGAACACAAACTCTGATTGGTTGGCAAGTCAGGAACACAGACGCTGATTGGTCTACAAATTAGGAACACCGACTCTGATTGGTAGATAAGTCAGGAATACAAACTCTGATTGGTCAACAAGTCAGGAACACAGATGCTGATTGGTCCACAAATCAGGAACACAAACGCTGATTGGTCACCAGATCAGGAATCCATAATCTGATTGTTTGGCAAGTAAGGAACACAGACGCAGTCTGATTGGATAATAAGTCAGCAACACAGACTTTAATTGGTTGGCAAGCCAGGAGCACAGCCTCTGAAACTGTTCAAGTAAAAATGAATTATGATGATTTCTGGCACTTAAACTCACACAGAAATTAAAGATGTCCTAAAGAAATAGGATCTGGGCAAACATTACTGCCTCAACTGTTTACTTTTCTGTGTTTAGTTACCATTACATTATTTTTAAGCTTGTATTTTGTGCCATGGTATCATTTTGGTATAGAACTGTGACACAACACTTGGTTTCTGTCTAATTTCTGGTGTCACTACAACCCTAGCACTGGCTAATCAGCATTCAGCATAACAGTTTGCACCGACTTCTAATCACCACACTGCTGCACTCTATTTATACATAATTATACCCAATCATGCTATTTGTACTCGTGCCACAGTGCTGCGCAATCTGAGTGTTTATAAAGAATTCAGTTCTCTTTTTTCCTGGCGTCAACCGTGTTTGTCCTTTGTTCTCAAATAAATCGGTTTGCTGTGTGATTTTGACCTTGCTTTTGTTTGATATGAATAAATCTCCCAGCACATCCATCCAGCTGAGCTTATCAGCTCATTCCACACATCTAGTAAGCAAAACGCCGCTGTTTACTAAGTTCTGTCATTATCGCAAAAAAAAAAACTTCTGGTAGGCATTTTGAAGAGATAGCCAGACATAGTGGCTGCCAGGCGGTTTAAAGAAAACCAGTTCCTACCTTCGAAAAAGAGCGTCATGGTTTCTAAAGCCAACGCACAGCGTTAATCTCGATAGGACGACGCAGATTACGTTTACCAGTGAATCGTGACTGCTTGAGGAGGTTCATAAAAAGATAAGCTTGGATTTTCAGGCAAAGTGTTTTAAAGTGCCAGTGATTGTTGCACTGGATGTCTCATAGCAGACATTGGGTTTGTATATCAGACCAAAATATATCTTATCATATGCTATAATCTAGAAGGGCAGCAATCAGTAGATACCCAGTGAGGGTAATACTGAGACACCAATAGTCTGTGCAAATATTGGGGTGGCACTGAAATCCTAAATATAGGCATTACCCCATCAAACTGATTTGTTTTGGGTTTTGTTTGTTCAGTACAATGTAAAAGCTCTAGCTGTGTGTGTGAGGTATGTTTCTGTTTGTCTTAGATTCTTGTTCAAAAGAGTGACTCAGACCAGTTCCAAATCTTTTTGGCAGAATCTTTATCCGTTAAATAAATGCAGCAACAATGAGAGGAGATTAGAGGAGAAAAGACATCAAAGCACAACATAAATTAACAGAAAAAAAAATGTAGCATTGTTTCATTGGCGAGCTCGAAACACAATCCGATTGGTCAACAAATTCCAAACGTAACCTCTGATTGGTCGATCAATCAGCAACATGTCAACAAATCAGCAACACAGTCACTGATTGGTCAAAAAGTCAGAAACACAGATTCTGATTGGTCAGCAAGTCAGGAAACCAAAGGCGTGTTCGAGATACAGCTGCGCCTGGCCTTGGTGGTCAGCGAGAGCAGCTGGACGTATTTGGGGGAGGAGGTTAGAAAAGACCCTCAACTCGGACTGTCGTCATCTGCAGCCCATGTGAACAACGGCGGCTCTTGCGGTGTTTGCTCTCTTTACAACTAATGAAGTAGACGCAATACAGAAATAGTAGAAAGAAAAATAGATCCACACAGTGTTGTAGTGCTTTTAAAGACAGTTACAAATCATAAGGGCAGTTCAGAACCCTTCAGAAGATCAGGGTATAAATCTACAGCGCTGGAGCCTCTTCAGGATCTGAAATACTAATTATAAAAAAAAGAAATTTGTCAAATGCTGCATGAAAGTGAACGGTCATGCTACTAGATATGATAGTATGGTTGTAAATATAGAGTCTTCAAAGAGTTTTAGAGGAGATATATACTTTACAATGAAAATAATCGAACGTCAGCGGTGTCTGTGGAGCTTTTGACGAATGAGAATTAAGCCCTGTCGTAATCAAGCCCTCTCTCGGCTTGCGCAGTTCGTGGAGAGCAACTGCAGTGACTGTGTATGGAGCCTGCAGTGCCTCGCACTCGTGAGATGTTAACGTCGTATGTCATTGTGAAGCGGACACGCCTAAACTCTTTAATGGGTCGACAACAATTCAGGAGCACAGATTATGATAGGTCAACAAGTCAAAAACATTGCCTCTGATTGATCAGGAACACATACATTCAATGTATTTTGTTGTTGCATATGACAACCTGAGAGGTTAAGTGGCAGAAATAGACACTTTTTGTGTTGGTCATAAAGGGGTAATTTACAGTAGACCAGAGATTATCAGATCTCTTACCAAAGTTTTTTAATTTTAATTTGTTCAGTTCATTTCAACTTGCTTATTTAACATGCTTAAAAGCAGAGGCTGACTAAAGTGCTGAACAACATAATAAATAATAAAATAATAAATAATAAAAATTAGAATCAAATAAGAGAAAAAACATTTCATAATAATAAAATAAAAGTAAAATGGTAAAAGGTAAGGTACGGTAAAAATGATGAGTATAAGAAAAACAAGACTACGTTAGTAAACCATATGACCACATTTATGTAAACAGAAGCTGATACACTGGTTCTACAAAAGCTGGGAAAGCTGGTAAAGAAGAGGTTCAAGCCAATGGGCACTGGCAATTGTCTCATGGGCCACCCAGTCCATAGAACGTGAGGCAGTAATTATCCACTTTCTCCAAAACCCAACATCCAGTGGTTGTTTTTGCCAGCAACCAGAAAGAGGCTGTCGCTTGCATTGCATGCCATCTTATTTGTTTGTGGACTGGGCCGCGTCTTTTAGCCACAGGAAGCTGGTGATTATCTCACAGGCCACCCAGTCCAAGTTAGGAACATAGCCTCTGATTGGTCAACAAATCAATAACACTGCCTCTGATTGGTCAACAAGTCAGGAACACATACTTTGATTGCTAGACAAGACAGGATCACAGTCTCTAATGGGTCAATAACACAGACTCTGATTGGTCAATAAGTCAGAAACACAGTCTCAGACTGGTCAACAAGTCAGGAACACAGTCTCTGATTGGTCAGCAAGTCAGGAACACAGAATCTGATTGGTCAACAAATCAGGAACACAGAATCTGATTGGTCAACAAGTCAGGAACACAGACTCTGATTGGTCAACAAATCAGGAACACAGAATCTGATTGGTCAACAAGTCAGGAACACAGACTCTGATTGGTCAACAAATCAGGAACACAGAGTCTGGTAAAAGCTGGTAAAAGAGAGGTTCAAGCCAATGGACCCTGGCAATTGTCTTATGGGCCATGCAGCCCATAGAACGTGAGGCAGTAATTGTCTACTTTTTTCAAAACCCAACATCCAGTCTCAGCTTTTGCCGGCGTCCAGAAAAAGCCATTGTATGCAGCAAGCAGTTCAATTCTTCCCTGATTCATCCTGATCGGATATCAGCTTCAAGCCAGCAGAGCCATCAGTGACAGTTTTCGTCATGAGCGTGGCCTCACAGTCGTGGGTGAATGGGAAACACAGGAGGGGGCTGAGCACACAGCCCTGAGGGTCTTCGGAGTGGGTGGTGAACCTCTGGATGACATTCAGAATCAAACTGTACCGTGTCTCGCTCCGTCTCTGTGGGACGGATATGTGTTGAAGGCGGAGATGAAATCACTGAGGAGCTTCTTTATGTACATTTTCTTTTTACGTGCGTTGAAGCCAGATGGGCAGTTGTAGGTGCCTTTTGTCGATCTGTTTGGGCAGCAGGTGAACTGGAAGGGGTCAATTATGGCTAGAATGGTGGACTTGTTATGGGTCTCGAAGCACTTTGTAATGATAGGGGTAAGTGCACAAGGTCATTCTCTGAAGTGGTCAGTAACTTCCGATGTGCCTTGGGGACCAATGTTATGGTGATCGATAGGCGGTACGCTGGTATAGAAGACAGAAGGTCTTAAAGACGTCTAGAAGAATTAACAGGCACAAACCAAAGGGGAAAATCACAAGTTTCATTGCAGTGCTACTTTGATTCCTTTAGGCAACAATCCAATGACTTTCGGTAGCTAAAATTTGGCATGAATTTGGCTCAACACAGGTTTGTGGTAAGTGTGAACAGACAACCACAACCGCAGAACCACAGCAATTCCACATGAATATGTTTTTTTATTTTTGAAACTTGACTTGTACCAGGCACGAAAGTTTCTTAGCAGAAGCAGTACAGAAATACAGTCTTAATGCTAAAATGTACACGTAGGCTAAACAAATCAAGAAGCAACAACAAACCACAATAAAACCGCATCAGTGTTCATGGGTCACATCGCTAACACCAGATCATTTGCTACTTGCTTGATGTAACCATACAGATCCATGGATTTTTACATCCATACCTACCCTAAGTGTCCGCTATACAATTAGGCTCAGCAGCTGTGGGACTCTTTGGAGAGTTTTTCTTGCATCCTTGGTGGACAGGAGCTGATCAATAGCCTGAAACACTGCCATTCTTGCTGCCTCACTGTTGAGTCTTGTAATGAAGACATTCATTGTGTCTGGTGGGGAGACCTCACTGAAACAGGAGCTGGTCTTGCCCTTGTACATGTCCTGCTTTAAGAATGTGGACAGCTGTTTGTGAAGTCTCTGGAGTTGTGTGGAAGGGTTTTAGCATGTGGTCTGATCTTTAGACAGACTATAAACAATCTACTCTCTCTTAATATGATACAGTGCCTTATGATCTTGTGACAATGTGCAGTGTGGATATGTGCTAATGCATCATGGAGGAACATTAGTGACATTACTCTGATGATTGTTCAAGTGGTCACTGTTGTAAATATTTCTACATATTATGCCGTCTGTGAAAGTGAGAGACAGATGGCCATCACACCAAACGCTACAGAGCTGATGAGAAGTTTATGGTTCGGCAAATTCTTGCTCAAGGGCACCTAGCCGTGTCCTGCTGGTCCCGGGGATCAAACCAGAGACCTTCCGTTATGATACTGGATCCCTAAGCCTTAGGCCACGACTGCCCCAAGTAACATGCTAGTTTCTCTGTATCATACTCTTGCATTGGTCATAAAGAGGTTATAAAAATATGGAGGCTATAGTTTGGCTACTAATGGAAGATCAACAAATTGTGCTGGACTCTTCTGGGTGCAGAACTTGCTAGCAACAGAAAATAGACTGTACCAATAGATTATTACGTAAACAAGTGACAGTTCAGGGAGATGGACTGGGGCTAAGAACTGTTCTTCTTTACTTTCCTGATGGCAGTCCAAAAGTACCACCATCTTTGCAGCCAAATACAGTGCAGATTCACTAATGAACAGCAGGGGGCCACTGTTGAGAATGCTTTCTACTGTGGTTCTACAGAAGTTGGGAAAACCAGTAAAGGAGAAGTCAACTTGGCATTCATCCAAAAATTGTGGGCCAATTTATGTCCACTTTGTCCAAAACCTGTTTTGCCAGCATCCAGAAAGAGGCTTTACTAGCTTGGTATTATTTGTTTGTGGACTAGGCATGGCTGGATTACTGACCGGGCCAGTGCAAAACATTTTGCAATGCCTATCAACATTTATGATACAATATATTTTTATTTCCAAGGGCCTTTTTTGCTTTTGGGCCCTAGCGATGCTTTTGGGGGCCCTAGCCATGCTTTTGGGGGCCCTAGCAATGCTTTTGGGTCCCTTATAAAGATGTACGAGGCGTTGTGGCACTGCTCTGACTTCGACTTCTGGCTATTAAGAGTCCTAGGAAAGAGGCGGGCAAAATTTTAGGGGGCCCTAGAGAATGGCAGGGCATACAATTAGAGGGCCCTTGATCATAAGGGGCGCGGGTTATCCCTGGGCAACTCAGGGCGCGGGTTATCCCTGGGCAGCTCTTTGCCCAGGGGCCCATACTATCCTTAATTCGTCCTTGGGACTAGGTCGTGTCTTGTAGCCACTGGAAGCTGTGGGGCAATATCTGTCCACTTAGTCTAAAACCCAACATCAAGTTTTTGGTTTTGCTGTATACTGTAGCTGAAGCCCACTTATCCTGAGAATCTCCCACGCTACCGTTCTTTCAGTCTTTCCATTTCTTTGAAAGTTTTTTTTTCTATTTCTTTGAAAGGCGGAAGCGAGAGATTCAACTGAGAGCCAGTGTTTCCACTGCAGAAAATAACAGAATACAAGTTAATTTGTTTGGCTTTGGTTTCGACTGATGAAAGCCACTGGGGAAGCACAGTGTGTCCTCACTCACTCACTCACTCGCTCGCTCGGTCAGTGTAGCCAAGTGACTCAGACCTCCGTGGAAAGTGGAAAACAGATATAACAAACTAGATTAGCTGTTGAGATACATACAGGCTGTGAAAGGTTCCTATAAATCAGTACACATTGGTTTAAAAAGGAAACAGTTCACTAAGTCATTGATACTGAACTAGATTTATGGTGGTGTCGTCGTTTGTACGGTGGTGTAGTGGTTAGTATAGTGGTGTAGTGGTTAGTATGGTGGTGTAGTGGTTAGTATGGTGGTGTAGTGGTTAGTACGGTGGTGTAGTGGTCAGTACGGTGGTGTAGTGGTTAGTATGGTGGTGTAGTGGTTAGTATGGTGGTGTAGTGGTTAGTATGGTGGTGTAGTGGTTAGTACGGTGGTGTAGTGGTCAGTACGGTGGTGTAGTGGTCAGTATGGTGGTGTAGTGGTCAGTATGGTGGTGTAGTGGTTAGTACGGTGGTGTAGTGGTTAGTATAGTGGTGTAGTGGTTAGTATGGTGGTGTAGTGGTTAGTATGGTGGTGTAGTGGTTAGTACGGTGGTGTAGTGGTCAGTACGGTGGTGTAGTGGTTAGTATGGTGGTGTAGTGGTTAGTATGGTGGTGTAGTGGTTAGTATAGTGGTGTAGTGGTTAGTATGGTGGTGTAGTGGTTAGTATGGTGGTGTAGTGGTTAGTACGGTGGTGTAGTGGTCAGTACGGTGGTGTAGTGGTTAGTATGGTGGTGTAGTGGTTAGTATGGTGGTGTAGTGGTTAGTACGGTGGTGTAGTGGTCAGTACGGTGGTGTAGTGGTTAGTATGGTGGTGTAGTGGTCAGTATGGTGGTGTAGTGGTTAGTACGGTGGTGTAGTGGTTAGTATAGTGGTGTAGTGGTTAGTATGGTGGTGTAGTGGTTAGTATGGTGGTGTAGTGGTTAGTACGGTGGTGTAGTGGTCAGTACGGTGGTGTAGTGGTTAGTATGGTGGTGTAGTGGTTAGTATGGTGGTGTAGTGGTTAGTATGGTGGTGTAGTGGTTAGTATAGTGGTGTAGTGGTTAGTACGGTGGTGTAGTGGTTAGTACGGTGGTGTAGTGGTTAGTACGGTGGTGTAGTGGTTAGTATGGTGGTGTAGTTGTCAGTATGGTGGTGTAGTGGTTAGTATGGTGGTGTAGTGGTTAGTATAGTGGTGTAGTGGTTAGTATGGTGGTGTAGTGGTTAGTATGGTGGTGTAGTGGTTAGTATGGTGGTGTAGTGGTTAGTACGGTGGTGTAGTGGTCAGTACGGTGGTGTAGTGGTTAGTATGGTGGTGTAGTGGTTAGTATGGTGGTGTAGTGGTTAGTACAGTGGTGTAGTGGTTAGTATGGTGGTGTAGTGGTTAGTATAGTGGTGTAGTGGTTAGTATGGTGGTGTAGTGGTTAGTATGGTGGTGTAGTGGTTAGTATGGTGGTGTAGTGGTTAGTACGGTGGTGTAGTGGTTAGTATGGTGGTGTAGTGGTTAGTATGGTGGTGTAGTAGTTAGTACGGTGGTGTAGTGGTTAGTATGGTGGTGTAGTGGTTAGTATGGTGCTGTAGTGGTTAGTATGGTGGTGTAGTGGTCAGTATGGTGGTGTAGTGGTCAGTATGGTGGTGTAGTGGTCAGTACGGTGGTGTAGTGGTTAGTATGGTGGTGTAGTGGTTAGTATGGTGGTGTAGTGGTTAGTACGGTGGTGTAGTGGTTAGTACGGTGGTGTAGTGGTTAGTATGGTGGTGTAGTGGTTAGTATGGTGGTGTAGTGGTTAGTACGTCTAATCTAATCCAGTTGCATTAGCCAGGCTCACTCTGGCTGGGAGCCACTCCAGGCCCAGAGACACGCACAGACAAAGTGGTGTAAAGATCTTTAGTTCAACATTTGTAAACAAAACACAAACCAAACTAAACTAAACAACACTTATACGACTCTTAAGTCTGTGAACAGAACTTCTCTCCCTCTGTGGACTCTCTCTAAAGTTCTCTCCTTGTCTTCTATGCTGGAGAGAGCCAGTCTTTACAGCACATGTGTGTGTGTGTGTTCTCACTTTGTTTAAACACCAAAGGCTGCAAATGGTCAGCACCAGTCAACAACTTCACCTGCCTTTCAGCTCTAGCGTCAACCCCTGATTAGAATCTTTATTTCTCTTTACTCAGGTTTCCTTTAAACGGTCAGGAGCAGTACTGAAGTACTGAACGCCAGCCGAGTGCACACCTCAAGTGCTTTACATTCACGGTATGAATAGTTGAATCACCCAGTAAACTGATGGGAAAAGTACCTCCACCATAAAGACCTCTCGCAAAGAAGGTCATTATACATACACGTTATTTATGGTCGCCTGCTCTTCGTGATCTGAATGGCGTATAACATGGCCTGATCAAAGGACCGTTCAGAGAACCTCTTGGGGAAAATCACTGGGAAGGCTCGGCCCACAGCCAAGCAATGAAAGAAAAACAGTATTGCTGCATCTGGCCCTAGTAGTGGATTCCCTACAGAACAATGATATAGAGATCTTAAGCAAGAGACCATGGGCACCAAGGACCTGTAGATGGTGGGACAGTCATGGCCTGAAGGTTAGGGGTCGCCGGTTTGATCCCCAGGACCGGCAGGCCACGACCTAACCCCAACTGCTACCTGGGCGATGTGTATAGGGCTGCCCACTGCTCGGGCATGTGTGCTCACTGCCCCCTAGTGTGTGTATATGTGGGTGTTTTGCTGCATGGATGGGTTAAATGCGGAGGTCAAATTCCACATGTGGCTAATTCTAGTTCTAAATTCTAAAATTTGATGCCATGTGTGTTTATAATCATTGACCATATCATTCTGTTAATACATTTTCCAACACTTGCATCTTGCTTGGATCATTACAGAGACTCTGGTCCTGGAGGGTTGGTGTCCAGCACTGTTTGGCAATTTACCTGCTCAAGCACAACTGATTACACTCATCTGTTAATTTCCTGGGTTACTGAGTGTGTCTGAGCTGGGGAACCACTAAACTGTGCTGGATACTGGTCCTCCGAGTTGTGCACCCCAGCACTAGAAGATCATCATTTGTGGTTGGTTCATCAAACATGTTTTGAAGTCCTGGAAAAAAATATTTCTTCAAGGGTTCTTTAGTAAAGTGGTTGGTACATTAAAACAAGAACAAATTCGTTACATGGTTCTTTAGAACGAATTCTCCATCAATCTGAAAACCATTTCACCAAAAAAGAACCAGTCAAGCATGCAAATAGTATCTATGGATCTATTTAGAACCAACTAAAGAACCCATCTTTTCAGGAGTGACCATAAAGAATTAAACAAAAACAATGCTCTTTTGGAAAGCCATGGTTTCCGATGTGGTTCCATTCAGTCTTAAAAAGATTTTTTTTCAAGGGTTCTTTGAGTGTTCAGGGCCGACAAATGTCTGTACCAAAGAACCCTTTAATAAACATCTTTTTGTGAATGGGAGCATGCTTTGGTCCCATTTACTTTTAAAAAAGATTCTTCTTTGATGGTTGAGGTCAGGACTCTATGCAGGCCAGTCAAGGTCTTCCACCATGTCTTTATGGAGCTGCTCTGTGCACTGGTGGGCAATCATGTTGGAACAGGAAGGGGCCGTCCCCAAACTGACCCCATAAAGTTGGGAGCATGAAATTGTCCAGAATCTCTTTTGAAGCATTAAGCATTTCTTTAACTGGAACTATGGGTCTGAGCCCACCTCCTGAAAAACAACCCCACACTATAATCCCCCCTCCACCAAACTTTACACTCAAGTACTTTACAAGTACCATTTTCCTGCCAAACCCAGACTCGCCAGATTATGTGATCAGTCACTCCAGAGAACACGTCTCCACTGCTCTAGAGTCCAGTGTTGGTGTGCTTTACTCCACTGCATCCAACGCTCTGCATTGTTCTTGTAGATGTAAGACTTGGATGCAGCTGCTCAGCCATGGAGACCCATTCCATGAAGCTTTCTACACTCTGTTCTTGAGCTGATCTGAAGGCCACATGAAGTTTGGAGGTCTGTAGTGATGGACTCTGTAGAAAGTTGGTGACCTCTGTGCTCTATGCTCCTCAGCATCTGCTGACCCGCTCTGTCACTGTACATGTTCTACCACTTTGCTTCCACTTTGTTATAACACCACTGAAGTTTTTAAAAAACCCTTGAAGAAACATCTTTTTTAGGAGAGACTGGGACCAAAGAGGAAACCATTGTTCTTGTCTAGTTTGTTTAAAACTGTCTGGATTCTTCTGGAGCAGCGTTCCGTGAACAGATCATTAAACGGTTTAACTTTCTGTCCTCAGTATTCTGAGAAAACAAAACGGCGCGCCAACACTGACCAAACCTCAGCCCAGGCATGAAGCTGGTGTGTGGGGGGTGTATAATTGTGTGTGGCTGCTATGTTTTGGCCTGGAAGGCAATCACTCACTCAGAGCTCAGTAAATCCTACGTTCGGCAGCAGGAAGTCTGCACGTCTATCTGAGAGAAGGCATCGAGTCATACAAAGACAAAGTGTACAGCTGGCCTAGTGTGAAGCGTGAGAGTAAACAAACCTGATGAACTTTGGGGTATTTACACTCAGTTGCTAGCAAAGTCTCTGCTGCCTGGCTAGGTTCCACGCTACAGAGCTGAGAAGTCATGACGCGCACCAACTACTGACCAACGAAGCCTCATTTCAGTCAGGACATTTGCCTCGTTTCTTTTATGGCTTGTAAATTTAACGAGGATCCAGAAGAACCTGGCAGGCTCATAGTAGTTAATACTGAACTCCATAAACTGACCAATCACAGCTGTTGTACATCAGAGGGATGGATTCTGGGAATGGGATGGGAGTCCGAGTTTTGTTGACAGGATTTAAAGATGGTTGCTCTCAGCTGTAACTTCACAGGAGATGAAACATGTCGGATCAGTTTTTCTCTTTAGTTTTGAAGTTTTTTTTTTTAATGGTGTAAATTCAAAGCACCATTCTTTTAGTCAGCGTGTTTGCGTGGCACAGGATTTGGCAGCCGTTCCACTCTAATTAGAGAAAATTTGCCTGTAAACTGTAAAGTGAGCTCCCGGATCAACGAGAAGCGAGATAAACAAACACTTCCAGTAAAATCTGTTATACTGACACTGTTCTGAGGCATTTTGACGCTCTTGTTTGAGGTATATTATATTTATTTTCTTAATTCAATTTAATTTATTAATGCACTCTATTTTATTTTGAAGCATCAGTTTTTCACACATTAACTGTGAAGAATAGGTGCAAAAGCGCTGGTTGTGCTGCACGGTATAAACTAAAGAGGGAATGTGATCATTTGACCTAACAAAATTGGAGGACACATCAATTAGGGGAACTTTTACGTCCCTAGGTTATAAATTTGTGTTAAAATTACGTTAATACAAAACAAACATTTTAGGCATTCAAAAAGATCATTCCTTTCATCACCAAAAAAATACACACCAAAATAATTATGATTTCATTTTTTATAATGATTTAAACATCAATATTTTGCTGCTTTGGCCTTGTCCCTAACCCAGACTTTAAACTTCCTAATAAAATACTAAAAAGTGATCAATTTATGAAAAAGATCACAATATGAGTTTCATAAAAACTTAAAAAGAAACTAAATGTACTGTTTACTTTCATATTTGTACCTATGCATATTTCTGAGCAATATATTATCATCCCCAACATTATCGTCATTACCGCAACAGTGTATGACTTCTGCAGGGAACTATTTAATGGTAGCACTTGTTTATGTAGTAACCATGGAAACAAAGTCTCACAAAGGAGCACATGTCAGCCATGAGTGAGGAGTGACGTGTGTAAATGTCATTACCAAAACATAACCTGTTGAGATGTAAATGACATTTGTTTATGGCAATGGCAGGTTTTCAATTTCACCATCAGTATCTTTCAAATTTAAATTTATAATGAAATTCAAGTGAAATGCATTACTTTATAAAACTAAGTTAAGATGGCAAAAAGAGCCTGCAATTGAAGAATCATACACACACACACACACACACACACACACACACACACACACACATATATATATATATATATATATATATATATATATATATATATATATATATATATATATATATATATAAACACACACACACATATATATATATATATATATATATATTATATATATATATATATATATATATATATATATATATATATATATATAATTTTGTATCAATTCTGCTAGTGAATTTGTCACTGCTACACCATAGTATTCTCCAAGCATATAAAAACAAATATATAAGTGAATATAATGCATAAGTGAAGTATAGTTTAGTAAATAAAGTGTAGTTAAGTAAATAAAAATGCTCTGCGGTGGACTGACAGCTCGTCCAGGGTATTTCTAGCCTTCCACCCAATGAGCCAGGCTTCAGCCTACACGCCCAACTGTGACCCAGACAGATAAATGGTTTAGAAGACGAGTGAGTGATGAGTGAATTAAATAATATCATTTTGAACAGTTCTTTAAACCCAAAATATTAATCGGTTCAATTCTTTAAACACAAATTATTATCAGGGACAATTCTTTGAACCCACAATATCATTTTGAACAGTTCTTAAACCCAAAATATTGTTAGGGACAATTCTTTAATCCCACAATATTAGTAGGGTCAATTCTTTAAACCGAAAATATTAGTAGGGTCAATTTTTTAAACCGAAAATATTAGTAGGGTCAATTCTTTAATCCCAACTTATTGTTTTGGACATTTCTTTAAACCCAAAATTTTATTAGGGACAATTCTTAAATTCCACAATATTAGTAGGGTCAATTCTTTAAATCAAAAATATTAGTAGGGTCAATTCTTTCAACCCTAAATATTAGTAGAGTCAACTCTTTAAACACAAAATATTGTAAGGGACAATTCTTTAAACCCAAATTATTATCAGGGACAATTCTTTAAACCCAAAATATCATTTTGAACAATTCTTTAAACCAAAAATATTGTTAGGGACAATTCTTTAATCCCACAATATTAGTAGGGCCAATTCTTTTAACCAAAAATATTAGTAGAGTCATTTTTTTACACCAAAATTATTGTTTTGGACAATTCTTTAAACCCAAAATATTAGTAGGGTCAATTCTTTAAATCAAAAATATTAGTAGGGTCAATTCTTTAAACCCTAAATATTAGTAGAGTCAACTCTTTAAACACAAAATATTGTAAGGGACAATTCTTTAAACCCAAATTATTATCAGGGACAATACATTGAACCCAAAATATATGGAGGGACAATTTTTTAAACCCAAAATATTGTTTTGGACAAATTTTTAGACCTAAAGTATTGTTGGGGTCAATTCTTTAAACCAAAAATATTAGTAAGGTCAATTCTTTAAACTGGAAATATTAGTAGGGTCAATTATTTAAACCCAGAATATTGTTAGGGACAACTTTTTAAACCCAAAATATTGGTAGGGACAATTCTTTAAACCCAAAATATTCAGAGGGACAATTCTTTAAACCCAAAATATTCAGAGGGACAATTCTTTAAACCCAAAATATTCGGAGGGACAGTTCTTTAAACCCAAAATATTGTTTTGGATAATTTTTTTTAATCAAAATATTGTTGGGGTCAATTTTTAAAACCAAAAATATTAGTAGGGTCAATTCTTCAAATCCAAAATTTTAGTAGGGACAATTCTTCAAACCCAAAATATTAGTAGGGTCATATTGTCACTATCCAGTGAATATCTCCAAAATAGCAACAGGAGAGGCCAAAAACCTTCTTCACTTTTAACGTAAGTCAATGGAACCAGAATTTTTTCCAAGTCATTTGGGAGCAGTTTTATTGGATCATTCATCATGAAATGTTTACACAATATAAACAACAGCTGTAATGTTTGAATGATGAAAAATCATAAAAATCAACAAAAATAGAGATACATTTTTATTAGGACAGCCACGATTTGCAAACCTACGCCCTGGGATACAATACATATCATGATACAGATGTTATGATTCGATATATTGTGATGCTATAAGTGACGATTTCTAATATGACGAAATCTGCCATAGTATGAAGAAACACACCACCATATGTATAAGCATAGTACCCTCATGCTACCTGTTTATGTTGGAGTGGAAGAGTCTAATGGTGAACTCTGCTGTCTAGTGGTGGGAGGAGTTAAACGCAAACACAAAATGATTCAATAGGCTGGCCTAATGATTATAAATTGATTATGTGTTATTGAGGATTGGTACGGTATCAGTATCACCAAACAGTATCGTGATATTCAGTATTTTAAATATCTCCTTTCAGCTCTGCAGCCAATGTAGGGTAGATAAAACTGGGCTGCAGTGGTCAAACACGTGTGCCACGGTGATCCGTTCTGCCTCCCCGGGGACTCATTTCTCCCAGCTTGTGCAAATACTGTCGCATCGAACTGACAAACATGCGATTAGAGTTATTACACAGGTGTGAAGAGGCTCGCTCATTAGAGGAGATTTGTATGGGGCTCTGTCGATATGCATAACAGTGTCTATGTGGAAGGGCGTGGTAGTCTCCTGGGTTTGCATGTTCTAAAGTAGAAGGTGTTATTTGCGTGCGTCTCTTTACCTCCGGGAACGAGGGAACCCACAGGTGTGTGTGTGTGTGTAAAGGAGAGAGTGAAAAAAAGAAGAGAGCGAGAGAGAATGGAAAGAGTGAGGAGCCCCCAGGGAGGAGAGACGAGGTGAGTGGGACGAAGCGAGTAAGCAAAAGCCGACTGATAAACAGAGCAAAAACGAAGCTGAGCAGAACGAAGAGGAGGAACGACATTGAACCACAACGGGAGAAACTGCAGAGACACAGCAAGAGAGGGAGGGAGGGAGGGAGGGAGAGAGAGAGAGAGAGAGAGAGAGAGAGAGAGAGAGAGAGAGAGAGAGAGAGAGAGAGAGAGAGAGAGAGGGAGAGAAAGAGAGAGAGAGAGAGAGAGAGAGAAATGGTGCATACAGTGCAGTTAGAGAAAGAGGGAGAAATAAGGAAGGGAAAGAGGGAGAGAGAGAGAAAAGGCAGAGATGAAGACAAAGGACAGCAAAAGGTGCAAAGAGGGATAGACAGAAATGGGAGAGAGAGAGAGAGAGAGAGAGAACAGTGAGTAAAGGTAAAAGACAAAGGAGAGACAGATAGGAGAGATAGAGGGCTAGCGATAGAAGAGAGGAATAGAGCGAGAAAGAAAGGAGAAGGATGAATGGAGGTAAAATGATTGACAGGGAGAGAGGAAGAAAAAGAAAGGAGAGAGAAAGGACAGAGAGAGAGAGAGAGAGAGAGAATGATGCACCTGTGGGATTGTTTTGAATGCAGATGCTCCTCTGTGTCCAGTTCAACATCAGACACAGTCCAGATTTACATACCAACCAGCCACCCACACCCCAATGCCCAATCACACGCCAACCCAACCACCAACCAACCACACCCCCAATGCCCAATCACACGCCAACCCAACCACCAACCAACCACACCCCCAATGCCCAATCACACGCCAACCCAACCACCAACCAACCACACCCCCAATGCCCAATCACACGCCAACCCAACCACCAACCCCAACCAACCACACCCCCAATGCCCAATCACACGCCAACCCAACCACCAACCCCAACCAACCACACCCCAATGCCCAATCACACGCCAAACCAACCACCAACCCCAACCAACCACACCCCCAATGCCCAATCACACGCCAACCCAACCACCAACCCCAACCAACCACACCCCAATGCCCAATCACACGCCAAACCAACCACCAACCCCAACCAACCACACCCCCAATGCCCAATCACCACGCCAACCCAACCACCAACCAACCACACCCCAATGCCCAATCACACGCCAACCCAACCACCAACCCCAACCAACCACATCCCCAATGCCCAATCACACGCCAACCCAACCACCAACCCCAGCCACCCACACCCCCAATGCCCAATCACACGCCAACCCAACCACCAACCCCAACCAACCACACCCCCAATGCCCAATCACACGCCAACCCAACCACCAACCAACCACACCCCCAATGCCCAATCACACGCCAACCCAACCACCAACCAACCACACCCCCAATGCCCAATCACACGCCAACCCAACCACCAACCAACCACACCCCAATGCCCAATCACACGCCAACCCAACCACCAACCAACCACACCCCCAATGCTCAATCACACGCCAACCCAACCACCAACCAACCACACCCCCAATGCCCAATCACACGCCAACCCAACCACCAACCCCAACCAACCACACCCCCAATGCCCAATCACACGCCAACCCAACCACCAACCAACCACACCCCCAATGCCCAATCACACGCCAACCCAACCACCAACCCCAACCAACCACAACCCCAATGCCCAATCACACGCCAACCCAACCACCAACCCCAACCAACCACACCCCCAATGCCCAATCACACGCATACCCAACCACCAACCCCAACCAACAACACCCCAATGCCCAATCACACACCAACCCCAACCAACCACACCCCCAATGCCCAATCACACGCCAACCCAGCCACCAACCAACCACACCCCCAATGCCCAATCACACGCATACCCAACCACCAACCCCAACCAACCACACCCCAATGCCCAATCACACGCCAACCCAACCACCAACCCCAACCAACCACACCCCCAATGCCCAATCACACGCCAACCCAACCACCAACCCCAACCAACCACACCCCAATGCCCAATCACACGCCAAACCAACCACCAACCCCAACCAACCACACCCCCAATGCCCAATCACACGCCAACCCAACCACCAACCCCAACCAACCACACCCCAATGCCCAATCACACGCCAAACCAACCACCAACCCCAACCAACCACACCCCCAATGCCCAATCACACGCCAACCCAACCACCAACCCCAGCCACCCACACCCCAATGCCCAATCACACGCCAACCCAACCACCAACCCCAACCAACCACACCCCCAATGCCCAATCACACGCCAACCCAACCACCAACCAACCACACCCCCAATGCCCAATCACACGCCAACCCAACCACCAACCAACCACACCCCCAATGCCCAATCACACGCCAACCCAACCACCAACCAACCACACCCCCAATGCCCAATCACACGCCAACCCAACCACCAACCAACCACACCCCCAATGCCCAATCACACGCCAACCCAACCACCAACCCCAACCAACCACACCCCCAATGCCCAATCACACGCCAACCCAACCACCAACCAACCACACCCCCAATGCCCAATCACACGCCAACCCAACCACCAACCCTAACCAACCACACCCCCAATGCCCAATCACACGCCAACCCAACCACCAACCCCAACCAACCACACCCCCAATGCCCAATCACACGCATACCCAACCACCAACCCCAACCAACAACACCCCAATGCCCAATCACACACCAACCCCAACCAACCACACCCCCAATGCCCAATCACACGCCAACCCAGCCACCAACCCCAACCACACATCACCCCAACCACCCACATCCCCAATACTATAGTGACTAATACTCAGCCCAGTAAGAACAGTGACCAACACTGAGCCCAGTAAGAACAGTGACCAATACTGAGCCCAGTGAGAACAGTGACCAACACTGAGCCCAGTAAGAACAGTGACCAACACTGAGCCCAGTAAGAACAGTGACCAATACTGAGCCCAGTAAGAACAGTGACCAATACTGAGCCCAGTGAGAACAGTGACCAACACTGAGCCCAGTAAAAACAGTGACCAACACTGAGCCCAGTAAGAACAGTGACCAATACTGAGCCCAGTAAGAACAGTGACCAATACTGAGCCCAGTGAGAACAGTGACCAATACTGAGCCCAGTAAAAACAGTGACCAACACTGAGCCCAGTAAGAATAGTGACCAATACTGAGCCCAGTAAGAACAGTGACCAATACTGTGCCAAGTGGGAACAGTAACCAACACTGAGCCCAGTAAGAACGGTGACCAATACTGAGCCCAGTACGAACGGTGACCAACACTGAGCCCAGTAAGAACAGTGACCAACACTGAGCCCAGTAAGAACAGTGACCAACACTGAACCCAGTAAGAACAGTGACCAATACTGAGCCCAGTGAGAACAGTGACCAATACTGAGCCCAGTGAGAACAGTGACCAATACTGAGCCCAGTAAGAACAGTGACCAATACTGACTCCAGTAAGAACAGTGACCAACACTAAGCCCAGTGAGAACAGTGACCAACACTGAGCCCAGTGAGAACAGTGACCAACACTGAGCCCAGTGAGAACAGTGACCAATACTGAGCCCAGTGAGAACAGTGATCAATACTGACTCCAGTAAGAACAGTGACCAATACTGACTCCAGTAAGAACAGTGACCAATACTGAGCCCAGTAAGAACAGTGACCAATACTGACTCCAGTAAGAACAGTGACCAACACTGACTCGAGTAAGAACAGTGACCAATACTGACTCCAGTAAGAACAGTGACCAATACTGACCCCAGTGAGAACAGTGACCAATACAGAGCCCAGTGAGAACATTGACCAATACTGACTCCAGTAAGAACAGTGACCAATACTGACCCCAGTGAGAACAGTGACCAATACTGACTCCAGTAAGAACAGTGACCAATACTGACCCCAGTGAGAACAGTGACCAATACTGAGCCCAGTGAGAACAGTGACCAATACTGACTCCAGTAAGAACAGTGACCAATACTGACCCCAGTGAGAACAGTGACCAATACTGAGCCCGGTGAGAACAGTGACCAATACTGACTCCAGTGAGAACAGTGACCAACACTGAGCCCAGTGAGAACAGTGACCAATACTGAGCCCGGTGAGAACAGTGACCAATACTGACCCCAGTGAGAACAGTGACCAATACTGACTCCAGTAAGAACAGTGACAAAGACTGAGCCCAGTAAGAACAGTGACCAATACTGAGCCCAGTAAGAACAGTGACCAACACTGAGCCCAGTGAGAACAGTGACCAATACTGAGCCCAGTGAGAACAGTGACTAACACTGAGCCCAGTGAGAACAGTGACCAATACTGAGCCCAGTAAGAACAGTGACCAACACTGAGCCCAGTGAGAACAGTGACCAATACTGAGCCCAGTGAGAACAGTGACCAATACTGACTCCAGTGAGAACAGTGACCAATACTGACTCCAGTAAGAACAGTGACCAACACTGAGCCCAGTAAGAACAGTGACCAATACTGACTCCAGTAAGAACAGTGACCAATACTGACTCCAGTAATAACAGTGACCAATACTGAGCCCAGTAAGAACAGTGACCAACACTGACTCCAGTAAGAACAGTGACCAATACTGAGCCCAGTAAGAACAGTGACCAACACTGACTCCAGTAAGAACAGTGACCAATACTGAGCCCAGTGAGAACAGTGACCAATACTGAGCCCTGTGAGAACAGTGACCAATACTGAGCCCAGTGAGAACAGTGACCAATACTGAGCCCTGTGAGAACAGTGACCAATACTGACTCCAGTAAGAACAGTGACCAATACTGACTCCAGTAAGAACAGTGACCAATACTGAGCCCAGTAAGAACAGTGACTAACACTGAGCCCAGTGAGAACAGTGACCAATACTGAGCCCAGTAAGAACAGTGACCAATACTGACCCCAGTGAGAACAGTGACCAATACTGACTCCAGTGAGAACAGTGACCAACACTGAGCCCAGTGAGAACAGTGACCAATACTGACTCCAGTGAGAACAGTGACCAACACTGAGCCCAGTAAGAACAGTGACCAACACTGAGCCCAGTAAGAACAGTGACTAACACTGAGCCCAGTAAGAACGGTGACCAATACTGACTCCAGTAAGAACAGTGACCAACACTGAGCCCAGTAAGAACAGTGACCAATACTGAGCCCAGTGAGAACAGTGACCAGTACTGACTCCAGTAAGAACAGTGACCAACACTGAGCCCAGTAAGAACAGTGACCAGTACTGTGCCAAGTGGGAACAGTAACCAACACTGAGCCCAGTAAGAACGGTGACCAATACTGAGCCCAGTACGAACAGTGACCAACACTGAGCCCAGTAAGAACAGTGACCAATACTGAGCCCAATGAGAACAGTGACCAATACTGACTCCAGTAAGAACAGTGACCAACACTGAGCCCAGTAAGAACAGTGACCAATACTGAGCCCAGTAAGAACAGTGACCAACACTGAGCCCAGTAAGAACAGTGACCAATACTGAGCCCAGTGAGAACAGTGACCAATACTGAGCCCAGTAAGAACAGTGACCAACACTGAGCCCAGTAAGAACAGTGACCAATACTGAGCCCAGTGAGAACAGTGACCAATACTGAGCCCAGTGAGAACAGTGACCAACACTGAGCCCAGTGAGAACAGTGACCAACACTGAGCCCAGTAAGAACAGTGACCAACATTGAGCCCAGTGAGAACAGTGACCAACACTGAGCCCAGTGAGAACAGTGACCAATACTGAGCCCAGTGAGAACAGTGACCAATACTGACTCCAGTGAGAACAGTGACCAATACTGACTCCAGTAAGAACAGTGACCAACACTGAGCCCAGTGAGAACAGTGACCAACACTGAGCCCAGTGAGAACAGTGACCAATACTGAGCCCAGTGAGAACAGTGACCAATACTGACTCCAGTGAGAACAGTGACCAATACTGACTCCAGTAAGAACAGTGACCAACACTGAGCCCAGTAAGAACAGTGACCAATACTGAGCCCAGTAAGAACAGTGACCAACACTGACTCCAGTAAGAACAGTGACCAATACTGAGCCCAGTGAGAACAGTGACCAATACTGAGCCCTGTGAGAACAGTGACCAATACTGACTCCAGTAAGAACAGTGACCAATACTGAGCCCAGTAAGAACAGTGATCAATACTGACTCCAGTAAGAACAGTGACCAATACTGACTCCAGTAAGAACAGTGACCAATACTGAGCCCAGTAAGAACAGTGACCAACACTGAGCCCAGTGAGAACAGTGACCAATACTGAGCCCAGTGAGAACAGTGACCAATACTGACTCCAGTGAGAACAGTGACCAATACTGACTCCAGTAAGAACAGTGACCAATACTGACTCCAGTAAGAACAGTGACCAATACTGACTCCAGTAAGAACAGTGACCAATACTGAGCCCAGTAAGAACAGTGACCAACACTGACTCCAGTAAGAACAGTGACCAATACTGAGCCCAGTAAGAACAGTGACCAACACTGACTCCAGTAAGAACAGTGACCAATACTGAGCCCAGTGAGAACAGTGACCAATACTGAGCCCTGTGAGAACAGTGACCAACACTGACTCCAGTAAGAACAGTGACCAATACTGAGCCCAGTGAGAACAGTGACCAATACTGAGCCCTGTGAGAACAGTGACCAATACTGACTCCAGTAAGAACAGTGACCAATACTGACTCCAGTAAGAACAGTGACCAATACTGAGCCCAGTAAGAACAGTGACCAATACTGACTCCAGTAAGAACAGTGACCAACACTGAACTATGTAGGTTAGAATAAAAAGAGGGGAATTGAAAATAAAAGAAAAGATGAAAAGAGGAGCACTGAGAAGGAGAAAGAGAGAAAAGGAGGAGGAGAAATGAAACTGGAGAGAGGGAGAGAGGGAGAGGAGAACGGAGTGGGGAGAAAGGAGAAAGGAAAATGCAGGGAGAGGGGAAACAGGAGAGGCGGAGAGAAAGAAACACAGACAGACAGAGGGAGAGATTTGAATGCACTGCTGCTGCTGCAGCCCTCATTGCAGTGTTGCTATGGTTACTGTGCATAGAGAGCCTGGCCACCAGTGGATCGATACGCGTTCCTGTGAGCGTGTTGAGGCTGGAGGCTTTACTGATGCTTATAAATCATTTTTCCAGCCTGTCTGTCACAAGCAGAGGACAGAGACAGCGCGAGAGACGCAGAGAAAGAGAGATGATGGAGGGATGAAAAGGGAAAGATAGAGCTGACCTATCCATGATCCGACCACAAATCCGCCCTTTCCCATCCTTACGGGAGGAGGTGACTTATAGCTGCGGCGTAGCAACAAACAGTGCCAGCGGCTGCGGTCGCTACCGATTCCACTCGCTGATCTGGTCCCCCTCCCCAGCACGTGATGCCTCCGAGCTGAGGGCCAGCAGGTTCTTCCTCCGAGACATCCTTCCAGTCTGCTGCCAGCACAATGCCGGTGGACTGGTCATCACATTCGGAGGACAACTCTTACTTCTGGTTGGCTTGCTGGGTGGTGTTGGGTGAGGGAGGATCATCGTACCCACCCACCCGGAGAGAACCAGGCCACTTATAGTCTCTTGGACTCCTGGATGGATGGCGGCTGGGACTTTGCCCAGCTCCAGAACCCAGGAACCGGATTTTGATGCAGTAGGCGGAGGTCTAGGGTTGCACAGACTATGTAGATGCTTTAAGCTTGACGTCAACTAGTCACTGATCACATGACACTAACGAAATGGAGGGCTTAGAGGAGGTAACTGGAAAATTTCGGGGGTCTGTATGTCCGGTTTGCTGAAATATAGCAAAGCAATCCAGGAAAACTAGCATGCGTTGTTATTCCGGTTTGTGGTTGGAGAGGGAGCACCTCGCCCTATTCATCGTATTTGGCCACACCCACTTTCAAGCAGGTGTTTCTTCCACCTTTGTGTTAGAACTTCCGCTCAGCTAACCAAAATGAATACAGTTACATGGGAGGAGACCAGAGAGACAGTAAGAAGTTCTAATGGGACAACACTGTCTCCTCCGAGATTAATAACACAGAGGGTGGGTGATATGAGAAGGTGGTCCGAGGTTAATAACACAGTGGGTGGGTGATATGAGAAGGTGGTCTGAGGTTATTAACACAGTGGGTGGGTGATATGAGAAGGTGGTCTGAGGTTATTAACACAGTGGGTGGGTGATATGAGAAGGTGGTCTGAGGTTATTAACACAGTGGGTGGGTGACATGAGAAGGTGGTCTGAGGTTATTAACACAGTGGGTGGGTGATATGAGAAGGTGGTCTGAGGTTATTAACACAGTGGGTGGGTGATATGAGAAGGTGGTCTGAGGTTATTAACACAGTGGGTGGGTGATATGAGAAGGTGGTCTGAGGTTATTAACACAGTGGGTGTGTGATATGAGAAGGTGGTCTGAGGTTAATAACACAGTGGGTGGGTGATATGAGAAGGTGGTCTGAGGTTAATAACACAGTGGGTGGGTGATATGAGAAGGTGGTCTGAGGTTAATAACACAGTGGGTGGTGATATGAAAGGGTGGTCTGAGGTTAATAACACAGTGGGTGGGTGATATGAAAAGGTGGTCTGAGGTTAATAACACAGTGGGTGGGTGAAAGGGACGGTGGTCTGAGGTTAATAACACAGTGGGTGGATTATATGAGAAGGTGGTCTGAGGTTAATATCACAGTGGGTGGGTGATATGAGAAGGTGGTCTGAGGTTATTAACACAGTGGGTGGGTGATATGAGAAGGTGGTCTGAGGTTATTAACACAGTGGGTGGGTGATATGAGAAGGTGGTCTGAGGTTATTAACACAGTGGGTGGGTGACATGAGAAGGTGGTCTGAGGTTATTAACACAGTGGGTGGGTGATATGAGAAGGTGGTCTGAGGTTATTAACACAGTGGGTGGGTGATATGAGAAGGTGGTCTGAGGTTATTAACACAGTGGGTGGGTGATATGAGAAGGTGGTCTGAGGTTATTAACACAGTGGGTGGTGATATGAAAGGGTGGTCTGAGGTTAATAACACAGTGGGTGGGTGATATGAAAAGGTGGTCTGAGGTTAATAACACAGTGGGTGGGTGATATGAAAAGGTGGTCTGAGGTTAATAACACAGTGGGTGGGTGAAAGGGACGGTGGTCTGAGGTTAATAACACAGTGGGTGGATTATATGAGAAGGTGGTCTGAGGTTAATATCACAGTGGGTGGGTGATATGAGAAGGTGGTCTGAGGTTATTAACACAGTGGGTGGGTGATATGAGAAGGTGGTCTGAGGTTATTAACACAGTGGGTGGGTGATATGAGAAGGTGGTCTGAGGTTATTAACACAGTGGGTGGGTGACATGAGAAGGTGGTCTGAGGTTATTAACACAGTGGGTGGGTGATATGAGAAGGTGGTCTGAGGTTATTAACACAGTGGGTGGGTGATATGAAAAGGTGGTCTGAGGTTAATAACACAGTGGGTGGGTGATATGAGAAGGTGGTCTGAGGTTAATAACACAGTGGGTGGATTATATGAGAAGGTGGTCTGAGGTTAATATCACAGTGGGTGGGTGATATGAGAAGGTGGTCTGAGGTTACTTATGGAGACATGTTTAATTACTCTGTACTCTCGGAAGGTGTAGACGGTTCAGTAATGAAAAACTATAAAAGTACTGAAGCGTATCAGTACCTGCACAGTGGGAAGGTGGGCGTGTCCTCCTACACACAGACGCTGAGTTTATATTTTTGAAAGCCGGTTAAACCCAAGTCCAGCCAGCTGCCCGAGCCACTCTGCGTGGGTGTTAGTTACAGTCCAGATAGCCTAGCGCGGTGGACACTGATCAGAAAACAGTTACTGAACTGATAGACTCACCAGCACCCGACACGTCTGCTTCCTCAGAGCTTCATAAGCGAGACAGTTCTCTGGATAAGGAAGCTCTGGTGCTGGTTCTCCTCCACAGAATGGTAAGAGCAGACATACGGAGGTTTGGGTGGATGTTTTAAATTTAGAGCTTCAGTCATAGACGCAGGTGGTCTTCTTTGGAAGGTGGTCCCCCAACACTCTGATCTTTATGTGCTGTGTTTGTAACTCTGTTGTTCAAGCAAAGTTTTCCTCTTCTTCCAATTACTGACTCCCTCTAACTGAACATGCTATGCTAGTCATTTTATGTTTGTTGTTGTTTTGCTTGTAATTAGTATCAACGTATCCGCGGTAACACCGGAAGTTCTAACACAAAGTAAACAAAGATGCCCCCCCAGTGTTGTCATAGAAAATAGCATGAATGGTCATATAAAATTTTAAGTTAGTGACTATTACGGTAACTATTATTTTTCTGGGCCCTCCAGTCTCCATTATGGGCAAGCATCTAGGTAAGTCTGCCTAGGGTGCACCTAAGTAGGATGTCAGATCCCAGGGTCCATATCTACGGTTGCCTAAAGCCTATTTCCATTTCCTGTGGTTTTATTCATGATGTCATCAGTGATTAGTTGACTTTCAACAATCAGAAGGCGTCCAAGCCCCTGATTCGTACCAAGCAGAGTCACTTTTCCCAGCAGTCAGTTAAACTTTAGAAACACTGATGGAATATAATATTTCTATTAAAATTTACAAACTGAAGTCAACCGGATGTTCGTCTTCATAGGTATAAGATCAGCTCAACATTTCTGGAAGTGTTGTTTATTGTGTCAGGTGTGCAAAATTGTTTATTAGGAAGAAAGGGGTCCCGCCCCCTTCTCCTTTCACCCCTCAATTCTCACTAGCAGCTCAGTCTTTCACCCAACAAAGTTCTAGTGACAAAACATATTATTTCATTATGTTAATTAAATGACACACTATTAAAAAAGATGAATCTTCAAAGGTTCTTCTATAAAGACCAGTGGTTCTCTCAATACTGGCACCAGAAACTGTAAATGTTCTGATCATCTAGTCTTAGAATGTTGCTCTGGGAGTTTCAAGCAATCTAGGGCAAACTTGCGAGATAAGCAACAAAGTTATTTTTGGAGAGCAATGGTTTCCTCTGGTCCTGTACACTCGTAAAAACAATGGCTCTTCAAGGAATCTTTAGTAAAGACAATGGTCCTAAATGGAATGTTCAACTGGGATGCTTTTGTATATGGTTCTATATAGAAACTTTTTGACAGGGTTCTATATTGCACCCAATTGAGTTGTTTCAAGCTTGATATTGTATCAGTAGAACAACACCTTCTATGGATTCTATGGTTCCTTCATTGTTACAAGCGTCATGTCAGAAAAGGTTCTAGAAAGAAGCATGAGGGTCTTTGGGTATACATAATTATACATAGAAGCACTGTCTGCACCAAAGAACCTTTGAAGAACCTCCCTCAACAATCGGGAAGATCTTGCTCACATTGTTATTGTGGTACCAGCCTCATCCTGTCATGCCTTGTTCTGGTGATGGGTCGGGTTTGGGTCATTTTAGTTTCATGTTCTGTGTTCTTTATGTTGGATTTTGTCAAGCTCAGCTCAGACTAAAAACACTGTGCCCCTGTCTCTCTGAGCCAGTAAGTGAATCATCATTACAACTAATAACTGTAACTAATCGGAGAGCACGGTATGTGGGCATGAGTGAATGTTAATCTGGAGAATGTGATATGGTTCAGTGGAGCTGAAGGCCTGAACGGTTTCTAGCTCTCTGATGTTCTGGAGATCCACCTACAGGTTTTCAATGATATAAAAGTCAGATGACTTTGAAGACCGTTCCCAAAGCTTCAGTTTACATTTCTAGAAGTAGTTCATTGTAGATTTTGATAGATGAATAGGTGATTGGAGAGATAGAATAGTGAATTCCATTCTAATGTGATCAGATCTGCACATAAGATCAGATTAGAGCTGTTTCAGCATCGCTCCCCTGACCGCCTGTCTGTTTTATAATCAAGCATAAAATTTTACTGCTAGTTCTCAGATCTCGTAATAGTTTAGCACCTTCATACATTTCTCAGCGCGGGTATGTTCCAGGATCTTCTAGTGCTGGTTTTCTCTTTATTCCACAACAGAAAAACATAGATCTACAAAATAGCAACTTTACAGGAGAAGCCAAAAACTGTCTTTACTTTCAGTGTAAGTCAAAGGAACCAGAGGTTTCTCCAAGCTATTTAGGAGCATTTCTATTGGTCTGTTCATCATACAGCTATCACATTATGTAAAGAGCAGTCGTGTTCAAATGATGTAGAAACATTAAAACCATCACAAATGGAGACATGGTTTTCTTTGGACAACGATTATATAAAAGAGTGTTCTGGTTTCAAGCCCCAAAGATCTGGAACACTTTACCCATAAACTAACAGTTAAAACCTCTTTACCTTTAGCGTTTAACTAGTTTTTAATGGTTCCTATTTTTAAATATTATAAATCTTTTTCTCTTTTGTTGTAATTTTATTTATATTATTAATTTGTGCATTTTAATTCAATTTTTTTCTATAATTGTTTTTTCTTTGTTGTTTACTTTTATAGTAAAGCTAAATTAAGATGAATTAATCGTCAGTTACGAACATGGTCTGTTGATATGTTTACGGCACATCTGGTGTTTATGTTAGCCCAACCTTGGTGGGAATCTTCCTCATGCCCAGGAGATAATGGTTAACCAACGTGTACATTATATCATTGCTGTCCAAAGAAAAACAAGTAACTTTAAAATCACAACAATATTACACAAGAGGATTAAAACTTCATGTTCAATGTAACCAAACCACCACCACTGTAAACATCATCACCACCACTGTAAACATCACCACCACCACTGTTAACATCATCATCACCACTGTAAACACCACCACCACTGTAAACACCATCACCACCACCACTGTAAACACCATCACCACCACCACTGTAAACATCACCACCACTGTAAACACCATCACCACCACTGTAAACATCATCACCACCACTTTTAACATCATCACCACCACTGTTAACATCACCACCACTGTAAACACCATCACCACCACCACTGTTAACATCATCACCACCACTTTTAACATCATCACCACCACTTTTAACATCATCACCACCACTGTTAACATCACCACCACTGTAAACACCATCACCACCACCACTGTTAACATCATCACCACCACTGTTAACATCATCACCACCACTGCAGCAGTTATCATCACCATCTCTGTAAACATCATCACCACCACTGCAGCAGTTATCATCACCATCTCTGTAAACATCATCACCACCACTGAAAACATGAAATCATGGATCTATCATTGATGTAAAACCTAACTGTAACTCTCACTGTGGTCTCAGAACTAACCCAGAGTTTCACCAGACTGGTTGAATGGGATATATGTGTATATGATGTGTATAATGTATATGGGCTGTAGTGCTCTGTCCCAGTAGAGTGAGACTGACTTCCTCTGCCCTGTTCGTGCTGTATGTGTGCTAATATGTGTGACTGCTCTTACGCAGGGTTTTTATGAGTGAGTGTGGGAGTGTGTGTGTGTGTGTGTGTGTGTGTGTGTGTGTGTGTGTGTGTGTGTGTGCTCCTGAGGGTCTCTGAGAGTAATGACGGCAGACAGAATTGGGTCAGCCCTCATCAATCCGACTGAAAACACACAGTGACACACACTCACCCACTCTCACACTCTTCTGTTCTCTCTCTTTTCCCCCTCGTAGCTTCGTCTGAACCCGGAGGGAAACTGAGTGGCTGACTCCGCCCACTCCACCTGGCCCTGCCCTTTTCCTACCTGCCACCATGGCACTGTCACTATGGCTATTGTGGATGTTCGCTGCCTCGCTTAGCAACATCGCCCCCTCTGAGCAAGGTAGGTACTGCAGTGCGGCATGCAGCGATGCATTAGTTAATGTTAAAGTGATGAACGATGGTTAACGAGTGAAGCAATAAAGTGAGACAGAACCCACACTATCTTCACCTACCTGTTTACAGGTAAACTATAACACTACCTTCACCTACCTGTGTACAGGTAAACTATAACACTACCTTCACCTACCTGTGTACAGGTAAACTGTAACACTACCTTCACCCACCTGTGTACAGGTAAACTGTAACACTACCTTCACCTACCTGTGTACAGGTAAACTGTAACACTACCTTCACCTACCTGTTGGGAAGGCGTCCTCTCAGCAGAGCACCTGAGCGGAGGCCTGCAGTTTGTTACCTGTGTAATCATCTCTGCAGCTGAAATATGCTGTAGCTGTAAAGAAGCTTTTGAAAGGTTGAAGGATTTTTACATAATGTTAGGTTTCTACACACAGGAGCCAGGAACTGTGTGCAGATCTTTGTGGGGAGCTTGTGAGGCCAAATGGGCTTTTGCAAGAAGCACAGGCAGAATTTTTCTAGCCCTCAGCAGTCAGGCTAATCATACAGCAGACAAACCTGTAATCAAAACCCAGGTGAGGAGAACGAAGGTCAGAAATACAAAAAACTAGGAGCTAAACACAGAAAACAGGAGACTTAGGCTGTACCACATACTAGAACTACAAGACTACATCAAAGACTCTCTAAGACACCCAATCTGAAATATAACCCTAAATACATACATACATCAGACATGGTCTGTGGTGTGTGTGGTGTTTAGGATAGAGTTGTATTTGTGGTGTGTGGTGTTCAGGATAGAGTTGTATTTGTGGTGTGTGGTGTTCAGGATAGAGTTGTATTTGTGGTGTTCAGGATAGAACTGTATTTGTGGTGTTTAGGATAGAGCTGCATTTGTGGTGTTTAGGATAGAGTTGTATTTGTGGTGTGTGGTGTTCAGGATAGAGTTGTATTTGTGGTGTGTGGTGTTCAGGATAGAGTTGTATTTGTGGTGTTTAGGATAGAGTTGTATTTGTGGTGTTTAGAATAGAGCTGCATTTGTGGTGTTTAGGATAGAGTTGTATTTGTGGTGTTTAGGATAGAGTTGTATTTGTGGTGTGTGGTGTTCAGGATAGAGTTGTATTTGTGGTGTGTGGTGTTCAGGATAGAGTTGTATTTGTGGTGTTTAGGATAGAGTTGTATTTGTGGTGTTTAGGATAGAGTTGTATTTGTGGTGTTTAGGATAGAGTTGTATTTGTGGTGTGTGGTGTTCAGGATATAGTTGTATTTGTGGTGTGTGGTGTTCAGGATAAAGTTGTATTTGTGGTGTGTGGTGTTCAGGATAGAGTTGTATTTGTGGTGTTCAGGATAGAACTGTATTTGTGGTGTTTAGGATAGAGCTGCATTTGTGGTGTTTAGGATAGAGTTGTATTTGTGGTGTGTGGTGTTCAGGATAGAGTTGTATTTGTGGTGTTTAGGATAGAGTTGTATTTGTGGTGTTTAGGATAGAGCTGCATTTGTGGTGTTTAGGATAGAGTTGTATTTGTGGTGTGTGGTGTTCAGGATAGAGTTGTATTTGTGGTGTGTGGTGTTCAGGATAGAACTGTATTTGTGGTGTTTAGGATAGAGCTGCATTTGTGGTGTTTAGGATAGAGTTGTATTTGTGGTGTGTGGTGTTCAGGATAGAGTTGTATTTGTGGTGTTTAGGATAGAGTTGTATTTGTGGTGTTTAGGATAGAGCTGCATTTGTGGTGTTTAGGATAGAGTTGTATTTGTGGTGTTTAGGATAGAGCTGCATTTGTGGTGTTTAGGATAGAGTTGTATTTGTGGTGTTCAGGATAGAACTGTATTTGTGGTGTTTAGGATAGAGTTGTATTTGTGGTGTGTGGTGTTCAGGATAGAGTTGTATTTGTGGTGTGTGGTGTTCAGGATAGAGTTGTATTTGTGGTGTTTAGGATAGAGTTGTATTTGTGGTGTTTAGGATAGAGTTGTATTTGTGGTGTGTGGTGTTCAGGATAGAGTTGTATTTGTGGTGTGTGGTGTTCAGGATAGAGTTGTATTTGTGGTGTGTGGTGTTCAGGATAGAGCCGTGTTTGTGGTGTGTGGTGTTCAGGATAGAGCCGTATTTGTGGTGTGTGGTGTTCAGGATAAAGCTGTGGTTTTGGTGTGTGGTGTTTAGGATAGAGCTGTATTTGTGGTGTGTGGTGCTCAGGATGGAGCTGTGGTTTTGGTGTGTGGTGTTTAGGATAGAGCTGTATGTGTGGTGTGTGGTGCTCAGAATAGAGCCGTGTTTGTGGTGTGTGGTGTTCAGGATAGAGCTGTATTTGTGGTGTGTGGTGTTCAGGATAGAGCTGTGTTTGTGGTGTTAAGGATAGAGCTGTATTTGTGGTGTTTAGGATAGAGCTGTATTTGTGGTGTTCAGGATAGAGCTGTATTTGTGATGTTTAGGATAGAGCTGTATTTGTGGTGTTCAGGATAGAGCCGTGTTTGTGGTGTGTGGTGTTCAGGACGGCTCGTCTTTCTCTGGGTTTGTCTGGAGGAGAGACTGTATCAGGGGGCTGGTCCTCGCCTGCAGCGTATCTCAGTGGCCTCTGTCAAAGGGGGCACTTGTTCACAGGGGAGGTGCAGCAGGTAAATATTATGCTATGGGAGGCTCTGCTCTGCAGCTAGAGTTGAGGGGAGGAAAGATGTTGTCCAGGGATTGCTGGGCCTTGCAGGTGAAGAAGGGACATATCTAGGGATCTGCAGATGGAATGGCTTGATGTTTCCTATAGGCAGTGTGGAGCAGAGTGTTATATTCATAGAAAGAAAGTTACTAAACTATTAAGGTACATCATTAGTACCATAACATAGCTGTAACTGTTGTGTTAACTCTATGTAGCCTGCCTTGTCTCCAGATTGTTCAGTGTCTTGCCCTAAAAATATCCATTGTTTACCTAAAGTAAAATTCCGGATAGAATCGTGTTTGTGGTGTTTAGGATAGAATCGTATTTGCGGTGTGTGGTGTTCAGAGTAGAGTCATATTTGTGGTGTTTAGAGTAGAGTCATATTTGCGGTGTGTGGTGTTCATAGTAGAGTTATATTTGTGGTGTTTAGAGTAGAGTCATATTTGTGGTGTTTAGAGTAGAGTCATATTTGCAGTGTGTGGTGTCCAGAGTAGAGTTATATTTGTGGTGTTTAGAGTAGAGTCATATTTGTGGTGTTTAGAGTAGAGTCACATTTGTGGTGTTCAGAGTAGAGTCATATTTGTGGTGTTTAGAGTAGAGTCATATTTGTGGTGTTCAGAGTAGAGTCATATTTGCGGTGTGTGGTGTTTAGAGTAGAGTCATATTTGTGGTGTTTAGAGTAGAGTCATATTTGTGGTGTTTAGAGTAGAGTCATATTTGTGGTGTTCAGAGTAGAGTCATATTTGCGGTGTGTGGTGTTTAGAGTAGAGTCATATTTGTGGTGTTTAGAGTAGAGTCATATTTGTGGTGTTTAGAGTAGAGTCATATTTGTGGTGTTTAGAGTAGAGTCATATTTGTGGTGTGTGGTGTTCAGAGTAGAGTCATATTTGTGGTGTTTAGAGTAGAGTCATATTTGCGGTGTGTGGTGTTCAGAGTAGAGTCACATTTGTGGTGTTTAGAGTAGAGTCATATTTGTGGTGTTCAGAGTAGAGTCATATTTGTGGTGTTCAGGATAGAATTGTGTTTGTGGTGTTCAGATTAGAATCGTATTTGTGGTGTTCAGGATAGAGTCGTGTTTGTGGTGTTCAGGATAGACCAAGTGTTAAACCTTTAAGATTACCTTTAGTGTTAGTATCTCTCGTTTAGTGTTAGTATCTTTCCTTTAGTGTTAGTATCTCTACTTTACTGTAAGTATCTATCCTTTACTGTTAGTATCTCTCCTTTAGTGTTAGTATATCTACTTCAGTGTTAGTATCTCTACTTTAGTGTTAGTATCTTTCCTTTAGTGTTAGTATCTCTACTTTAGTGTTAGTATCTTTCCTTTAGTGTTAGTATCTCAACTTTAGTGTTAGTATCTCTCCTTTACTGTTAGTATCTCTCCTTTAGTGTTAGTATCTCTACTTTAGTGTTAGTATTTCTACTTTAGTGTTAGTATCTCTACTTTAGTGTTAGTATTTCTCCTTTAGTGTTAGTATCTCTACTTTAGTGTTAGTATCTTTCCTTTAGTGTTAGTATCTCTACTTTTGTGTTAGTATTTCTACTCTAGTGTTAGTATCTCTCCTTTACTGTTAGTATCTCTACTTTAGTGTTAGTATCTCTACTTTAGTATTAGTATCTTTCCTTTAGTGTTAGTATCTCTACTTTAGTGTTAGTATCTTTCCCTTAGTGTTAGTATCTCTACTTTAGTTTTAGTATTTCTACTTTAGTGTTAGTATCTCTACTTTAGTGTTAGTATCTCTCCTTTACTGTTAGTATCTCTCCTTTAGTGTTAGTATATCTACTTCAGTGTTAGTATCTCTCCTTTAGTGTTAGTATCTCTACTTTAGTGTTAGTATCTTTCCTTTAGTGTTAGTATCTCTACTTTAGTGTTAGTATCTCTCCTTTACTGTTAGTATCTCTCCTTTAGTGTTAGTATCTCTACTTTAGTGTTAGTATTTCTACTTTAGTGTTAGTATCTCTACTTTAGTGTTAGTATTTCTCCTTTAGTGTTAGTATCTCTACTTTAGTGTTAGTATCTTTCCTTTAGTGTTAGTATCTCTACTTTAGTATTAGTATCTTTCCTTTAATGTTAGTATCTCTACTTTAGTGTTAGTATCTTTCCTTTAGTGTTAGTATCCCTACTTTAGTGTTAGTATCTTTCCTTTAGTGTTAGTATCTCTACTTTAGTGTTAGTATTTCTACTCTAGTGTTAGTATCTCTCCTTTACTGTTAGTATCTCTACTTTAGTGTTAGTATCTCTACTTTAGTATTAGTATCTTTCCTTTAGTGTTAGTATCTCTACTTTAGTGTTAGTATTTCTACTCTAGTGTTAGTATGTCTCCTTTACTGTTAGTATCTCTACTTTAGTGTTAGTATCTCTACTTTAGTGTTAGTATCTTTCCTTTAGTGTTAGTATCTCTACTTTAGTGTTAGTATCTTTCCCTTAGTGTTAGTATCTCTACTTTAGTTTTAGTATTTCTACTTTAGTGTTAGTATCTCTACTTTAGTGTTAGTATCTCTCCTTTACTGTTAGTATCTCTCCTTTAGTGTTAGTATATCTACTTCAGTGTTAGTATCTCTCCTTTAGTGTTAGTATCTCTCCTTTAGTGTTAGTATCTCTACTTTAGTGTTAGTATCTTTCCTTTAGTGTTAGTATCTCTACTTTAGTGTTAGTATCTTTCCTTTAGTGTTAGTATCTCTACTTTAGTGTTAGTATCTCTCCTTTAGTGTTAGTATCTCTCCTTTAGTGTTAGTATATCTACTTTAGTGTTAGTATATCTACTTTAGTGTTAGTATCTCTCCTTTAGTGTTAGTATATCTACTTTAGTTTTAGTATATCTCCTTTACTGTTAGTATCTTTCCTTTAGTGTTAGTATCTCTACTTTAGTGTTAGTATCTTTCCTTTAGTGTTAGTATCTCTACTTTAGTGTTTGTATCTCTACTTTAGTGTTGGCATCTCTACTTTAGTGTTAGTATCTTTCCTTTAGTGTTAGTATCTCTACTTTAGTGTTAGTATCTCTCCTTTAGTGTTAGTATCTCTCCTTTAATGTTAGTATATCTACTTTAGTGTTAGTATATCTACTTTAGTGTTAGTATCTCTCCTTTAGTGTTAGTATCTCTACTTTAGTGTTAGTATATCTACTTTAGTGTTAGTATGTCTCCTTTAGTGTTAGTATATCTCCTTTAGTGTAAGTATATCTCCTTTAGTGTTAGTATCTCTACTTTAGTGTTAGTATCTTTCCTTTAGTGTAAGTATATCTCCTTTAGTGTTAGTATTTCTACTTTAGTGTTAGTATATCTACTTTAGTGTTAGTATATCTCCTTTAGTGTAAGTATATCTCCTTTAGTGTTAGTATTTCTACTTTAGTGTTAGTATATCTACTTTAGTGTTAGCATCTCTACATTGGTGTTAGTATTTTTCTTTTAGTGTTAGTATCTTTACTTTAGTGTTAGTATCTCTAGTGTTAGTATATCTACTTTAGTGTTAGCATCTCTACTTTGGTGTTAGTATTTTTCTTTTAGTGTTAGTATATCTACTTTAGTGTTAGTATATCTCCTTTAGTGTTAGTATATCTCCTTTAGTGTTAGTATCTCTACTTTAGTGTTAGCATCTCTACTTTAGTATTAGTATCTTTCCTTTAGTGTTAGTATCTCTAGTGTTAGTATCTTTACTTTAGTGTTAGTATCTCTCGTTTAGTGTTAATATATCTACTTTAGTGTTAGTATATCTACTTTAGTGTTAGTATATCTACTTTAGTGTTAGTATCTCTACTTTGGTGTTAGTATTTTTCTTTTAGTGTTAGTATATCTACTTTAGTGTTAGTATATCTACTTTAGTGTTAGTATATCTACTTTAGTCTTAGTATCTCTACTTTGGTGTTAGTATTTTTCTTTTAGTGTAAGTATATCTACTTTAGTGTTAGTATATCTACTTTAGTGTTAGTATCTCTACTTTAGTGTTAGTATTTTTCTTTTAGTGTTAGTATATCTCCTTTAGTGTAAGTATATCTCCTTTAGTGTTAGTATCTCTACTTTAGTGTTAGTATATCTCCTTTAGTGTTAGTATATCTACTTTAGTGTAAGTATATCTCCTTTAGTGTTAGTATCTCTACTTTAGTGTTAGTATATCTCCTTTAGTGTTAGTATATCTACTTTAGTGTAAGTATATCTCCTTTAGTGTTAGTATCTCTCCTTTACTGTTAGTATCTCTAGGGTTAGAGACCACGCCTAAACTCCTCCTTTCTTCCTCCACTCTTCTGCGCTCACCATCTCATGATGAAATTTGCACCCCACCACCTCCCCAGCTCCTCCATCTCTTCCAAAATCTTACTCACTCTTTGCTTGGCAATGGGGGCCTGGATTCGAAACCCAGCAGCAGAAGCCACCCAGAACTCCAGACCCAAGTTTCTCAGAGTTCCCCCTCCTTTCCCTGCCTTACTTTGCAAAATCAGTGTTGGTCACATACTGGCCAAAGTCACTAAATCGGATATCACCAGAAAGAAAGAGCATCTTCTCATATGATAACCTAAAGTGTCACAGAAAGGATGAAATATAAAGAAGAATCATGTGGGGTTCTATGACAATCTGTTCCAAAGTTTATGTCTGATGTTATTCACATGACTGGTAAAGCAAAGTACATCCAGTTTGGTTGATGAAGAAAGATGGTATCGGTTGGATATCGGTATCAGTATTAGACTTCTTTAGAGGTATTGGGTCGCCCCTACTAAGTACCTACACTTTCCACTCAATGAGCTCAAGTGTGAAATGTTGGATATCAAATGATATCACTGTCATCTCAGTGCCTTCATCACATTAACACACTTCAAAAAGTAGATGAAGCCCATCATGGGGGGTAGTCAGTGCCTTAAAAAACATTGATGATATGTGGAGATGCATCAGGCAGCACCGAAAGAATCTCCTTGATGTTTCTCTCAGGCACCTCTTGGCTGAATAGCCTCGAAGGATGCAGGTTGGTGGCACCTGTGTGGATTATAAAGTACGTTCCTCCATTTCCAGGTGACCTTGCTTCTGGCTGGTGGCCCTGCCTTGTTTTGATATCATCTGAAATCCAGACAATCATCTCTAGAGGACCAAGAATTTGTAGTCAGGGTTTCTTTGAAGCACCCTATGAGGACTATGCTCCACTGGATTAAGAGGGATGGAAGGAAATCATAGCTAAGACTGTCCGTGCATTTGATGGAGACCTTGTGGAGGCACTAGGTATGAGTGCTATCCCAGGGCTTGTAAGGAGTGTATGGAGATTGTGGCTCGAAGCAAAGCAAAGGTTCTGCTGTTGGTGTTCCTTCAAATCATTCATGTTCACATTCATTACTCAGGTAGGAGTATAGATACTAGGGTTTAAAAACACTTCTGTAGAAGTTGAAGTATCAACTGAAGCTTTTTACTCCAGTAAAAGTGTAAAAGTACTGCTTTCAGAACTACTTAAAGTATAAAAGTAAAAGTAATGTAAGAAAAAATGCCATTAAGAACAAAAGCTTAGGCCGCACCACAGGGGTCTATAGTGCACTAGCCCACCTCCCCAAAAACCCCATTCTTCTAAAAGCCATAATGACTATAATGTTATATTAAAATGTTAATGTTGATAAATTTTGGATGCGGTAAGCTTCCTGTTTCAGCTCATATACGCCCATTAAACATGAATGTAGTTTAGTACAATGTAAATATATTAAAGAAGCATATCTGTTACTACTGAACATTAACATGTGTTTCATGGAGCAGAAGATATGATGACTAGTTGTCTATAAGTATTGTAATGAAGTCAAACTTCAAAGTTATCAAAAATCTTTACTGGGATGTAAATGTAGATGAATGAAAACAAACTGTAATACGAGTAACGAGACTATGTTTAAAATGTAAGGAGTAGAAAGTACAGATAATGGAGTGTAAATGTAAGGAGTAGAAAGTACTGATAATGGAGTGTAAATGTAAGGAGTAGAAAGTACTGATAATGGAGTGTAAATGTAAGGAGTAGAAAGTACTGATAATGGAGTGTAAATGTAAGGAGTAGAAAGTACAGATAATGGAGTGTAAATGTAAGGAGTAGAAAGTACAGATAATGGAGTGTAAATGGAAGGAGTAGAAAGTACTGATAATGGAGTGTAAATGTAAGGAACAGAAAGTACTGACAATGGAGTGTAAATGTAAGGAGTAGAAAGTACTGATAATGGAGTGTAAATGTAAGGAGTAGAAAGTACAGATAATGCAGTGTAAATGTAAGGAACAGAAAGTACTGATAATGGAGTGTAAATGTAAGGAACAGAAAGTACTGATAATGGAGTGTAAATGTAAGGAACAGAAAGTACTGATAAGGGAGTGTAAATGTAAGGAGTAGAAAGTACTGATAATGGAGTGTAAATGTAAGGAACAGAAAGTACTGATAAGGGAGTGTAAATGTAAGGAGTAGAAAGTACTGATTATGGAGTGTAAATGTAAGGAGTAGAAAGTACTGATAATGGAGTGTAAATGTAAGGAGTAGAAAGTACTGATAATGGAGTGTAAATGTAAGGAGTAGAAAGTACTGATAATGGAGTGTAAATGTGAGGAGTAGAAAGTACTGATAATGGAGTGTAAATGTAAGGAGTAGTAGTAAAAAGTCAGCTGATAAATAATTACTCCAGTAAAGTATAAATAATCAACATTTCTACTTCAGTAAGGTAATGAAGTATTTGTACAAGGTTAGACTTGAGCTGAGATTTAAACACAGAAGCAGGGGAAGATAAGCGAATAGAGAGAGGAAGGGCTTTCCAAAGAGTGGGGGCAGCAACACTGAAAGATCTGCCACCCATAGCAGATAGCCTCAACCCAGGAACAGCCAAGAGAGCAGAATCAGAGGAGCTGAGAGAGCGTGATGGAGCGTAGAGCTGTAGGAGGGCAGAGAGATATGATGGAGAGAAGCCATGTATGGCCTTATAAGTCAACAAAAGTAGTTTGTAGCAGATGCGTTCTGAAACAGGAAGCCAGTGAAGCTGGTGGAGGACAGGGCTGATTAAGATTAAGATTCTGGCAGCAGAGTTCTGAATATGCGGTAATCTAGTCATGAGGTGACAAAAGCATGAACCAGGATCTCTGAGTGTTTCAAGCAGAGCGAGGGGCGGAGTCTGCCAATGTTACAAAGATGAACGAAAGCAGATTTTGTTGGAGATTTAATATTTGACACCTCTGGACCATTGGAACCAAAAGAAGTTTGATGAGTTCTTAGTGGTGGATGAACGGTTGTTGTGAACGAGGTGCATGGGAGTGAAAAACCTAAAAGTTTCAAAGCCTAAAGAACCTAGACATATTGTAGGGCTGGGTGATAAAATGATAACGATAAATATCATGAAATAACGTTTCCTCGATAGAACTATAAGACGTAGTTGATAGAATTAAGTTCCGTCCGTGTTTTGAGAGACAACACGAATAGCCAATGAGAACGAGAATAGCGCTGCCCCAAACCAATCAGGTGGCTGAACTAGAGTTCCAGCTATTTTATGTTTGGTTGAAGCTCACAGTGCAGAGTGTAGACGTAGCAGCAGCTTAACCCACGTACTAGTAATCTGGTTACTGCAGGCGTCACAGTCGAGCAGAGAGAATAAAATAAGAGAAAATAAGAGAAAACGTTAAACTACTACTGAAAGAAACATGATACACGTGTTAATAATCTATAAATAATCTATAAGATAAGATAAACAGGTAAACAGGTGCTGTCCTGCTGCTGTGTTGATGAAGCTCTACGGGATGTTTGATCTTCAAGGTCTCGTGTATAGCAGTTGTACTGTTGTGATCATCTCCACTGTGCAGAGCTGACAGAGCACCACACTGTTGTGTTTCTGTGTGAAACACTCCCACAACGTTAGATGAACATGAGTGATTGTAGCTGCAGCTTGTGCTCCAGATAAATCCATGCTTTCAGTAGGAGTGGCTATCTTAGCAACGCATCAATGCAGGTTATGCGAATAGACGTAATTTGGTAATTGATAAAGATAAATATATATACTGTAGGAGAGGGAAAGTTAACTTTAAAACCAAAAATCCCGAGTATGAAACTTTATTTTCTACTGAAAGCAGAATCACTAAACCAGCAACTCCTCATTAGAGCTGACAGAGAGTCGACTCACCGCTATGAGAGAACATAAACAGAGTTCTTTATTCAGAACCAACTTAAAGAACCAGAAACAGCCTGCTTAGCACAGTGTCTGTGTGTGAATATTGTTCTTACTAATACTGCCCTATATATATATATATATATATATATATATATATATATATATATATATATATATATATATATATATATATATATATATAAATATATATATATATATATGTATGTATATATACATTTTTAAATGTATATATATATATGTATATGTGTGTGTGTGTTTAATTGATTTAAATACAGTTGTGTAATGTTCTACAGTACAGTTGTCTATCTTCTGATAGAAAATAAATCAGAGGATAAAAAACAATTTTAAAAAGTTTCTATATTTTGATATCTTCACTTCTCATTAAAAGTAAAAAGGAAATATTGATTTGATTTATATCGTGATATTTATCGTTATTGACTGAAATGATAAAAAATTATCGTGATAAGATTTTTTGACAGATCGCCCAGCCCTAACATAATATAACAGTTTTAGAGAAATTAAATGTTTTTCTTAGAACTGAATGTACAAGCCAGGAGCCGAGAGCTGTTTTCTGAAGGTCCTCTCTCTCTCCCTCTCTCTCTCTCTCCCTCTCTCTCTCTCTCTCTCTCTCTCTCTCTCTCATTTTCTTTCGGCTGTGCCGTCCAAGCTTGCAGGCACTGATTGTCCTTTTTGCATTTACACTGAAGGCGTTTGGCAGACGCTCTCAAACAAAGCCACGTACGATTTAATCGTGTTGCAGATACGAGTGTGGTGGGCATCTTGCCCGAGGACTCTTACTGCTCTTGTGTGCTCGCCCAGCCGTGAAACGGAACCTCGGTCTGCCCTGTGGAGGAGAGCGGTGTAACCCACTATGCTACACCAACCCACTTCCATGCTATAACAAGCTCCTTCAGGGTTCCTCCGAGCTCAACAATGGTCTGGCGCTCCCTCTTAGCCGCTGGACCTTGTCTCGGGCCAGCTCCAGCCGCGCCTGGCTCTGGAGAGTGTGCAGTCAGGGCATTGCCTATGGGTCTTCCTCCTCATTGTCTGTAACTCGTTGCACCTCTGCCTTCCAAAGGGCTCCAGGCTGATTTCATTGCCCCGAATAAAGGGAGCTGAGAAGAAACCAAAGACTGCTTATTAGAGATTACTTAACAACTCCACACGATTTGAAGCAAGTGTGTGGAGGTTTGGGAGTACAATTAGAACCGTGCTAATTAGTGTATTACATGCATTCAATCCTTCTTAGCTACATTAGCTTAATAGCTCCAGTACAAAATAGAGCAAGCGTTTTGGCTGACTCTCCACATTTGAGCGAAGGACGTATGCAGTTTGTGATTTTGGTCACCAAGATATACACTACCGCTCAAAAGTTTGGGATCTCAGTGAAATGTTCTTGTTTTAATGGAGTATCTTCTTCCTTAACACAACAATGGACTGACGGGTCTCTAAAGTAAGTTGTTTCTTTCTGGTCATTGTGAGTCGGTCAGCAAGCCATCAACTGCTGATCTTCAGATACTAAACTAACCTAGAATGTTGTTCTCCCTTTTATACTCACTTATTAGTAGAATGTTTTTCAGCTGTGATCACAATTGATCACCTAACAACCAATTAGTCCAATAACATCCTTAACTTGGATTGGTGGTCGTACCAGGAGATTTAGACAGAGGACTGAGAATTACTGATAATAGACTATATGTAAAATAAGCCTCTATACAAAAATAGACTTTAATACATACATTTTTATTCTTTAATCATCTGATACACTTAAATTAATTGAGAAATGAATAATATTGTTTGTGAATTGCATGAAACTTGCATAAAATGTAATTATAAAGTGATCCTAAACTTTTGAGTGGTAGTGTAGGTGTACACTCTAAGAGTTGGTCCTAGAATGAAGCAGGCTGCCTTTCTTGGGGAGCTCCTGAAATTTTGGGTGAGCAGTGCTCTGATTGGCTTATATGGAGTCAAAAAAGGGTCATAAAGATTAGCTTAATTATCCAATACCCGTCATATCGGGACCGATATGCGATCTTAATATCGGATCAGTGCATCCCTACTGTAAACCTATAAAGTCAAAAAAGGGTCATAATGATTTTGAGTTTGCGGATCATAAAGAGTTTGGAAGGCGTGTTCCATCAGCGCGCCGAAGTTGAGTGACAGCAACAAATCAGTGTTCTGATTGGATAAACAAACCTCGCAATCTGATTGGGCCAGCTTAAGCTTTCCTATTGGTCCATCCTTCCTTGGTCCTTCCGCAAATTAAAAAATGTATATTTATATATATTTAAAATATTTTTTCACATTTGTACATTTGAATTATTATTAATATTACTTTTTGTTTCAAGTTTGCACATTCCAGTTCATTTGTGGATTTGGATTTTATGTGCAGGTAGTTGTTTAAACGCAGCTACGAGTTTCAGTACATTTGTGACTATTGTTTTACAAACTCAAAATCTTTATGACCCTTTTTTGGTTTACAGTAGGGATACACCAATCTGATATTAAGATCGAATATCGGTCCCGATATGATAAAAAAGAGATAGAACCGGTATCGGATAATTAGGCCGTTCCTTGGAGCTGATACATTCACTTTAATTTGTTTGCAATGTGTGCTGAGGCCATGTGCTGCTGACGTATGGCGTAGAACGTAAACTAGAACAACAACATGGAGCGAGCCAGCTGCAGTCAGGTATGTCACGCTTGCTATGCCAACAAGTTCGATAAGAACATGCAGTATCTGCAGAACAAATGTTGCTAGGGGTGGCGGTAGCACCGCAAAATACAATACAGCCACATGATAAAGTATACGGTTTATTAATTCAACAATGGTATCGGATCGGTATCGGGTATCGACCAATATGCGAAGTGTATTTATCGTATCGGTATCAGAACTGAAAAAGTTGGATTGGTGCATCCCTAGTTTACAGCAGCAATGATCACACAGAAGCAACATAGGCCAAATAAAATGAGCCTCTGTGTAAATAAGCTCCGCCCAACTATTAACTATTTAGTTAGCTATGCTAGTTACTTGGAGCTGCTAGTATTTAACGTTACCTGTACTAGCTACTCTCTTTGATCTGGACATCAAACACAAAGTAGATGAAAGGTGTTTCTGTGAAACTTTCAGTTGAAGATGATCTGCTTCAACCAGCACACAGTGATCCACTCACACAGCATGGCTGCTACTTCCAGTCACTCTTGGGGTTGTGGTGCTAATAAAGGTGGAGCTGCTCGTCTCTTCAGTCTCTTCAGTGTTGAACGCTGAGCTGAAGCTGCTCCATGGTGTCCGAGTGTTGGAGAAACTGTCCGGAGTGAAACGTACAGACTGCAGAGTTAAAGTTGTTCAGGATTCTGTTAAAGATGTTGGAAGTTCAGCAGCTGGTTTTGGGAATTCTCCGTTCCACCTTAAATGGTGCTGTGGTTCCATTCTGGCGTCTGTACGAGCTGCAGTGTTTAAGGTGGAACAATGTGGAGAAGAGAAACTTCAGGCTGGTTTAAAGATCAACATGTAGCTCTGACAGTTGGGTTGTTTGTTGGGAAGGAATGAAAAGTGGTGACGTTCCCTTCACAGCCTGGAATGCTGGATTTCTCCACCACCGTTCTGGTTGCTGGTTGGTGTTGTGGTTGTGTGTAAATGTTCTGGTTGCTGGTTGGTGTTGTGGTTGTGTGTAAATGTTCTGGTTGCTGGTTGGTGTTGTGGTTGTGTGTAAATGTTCTGGTTGCTGGTTGTTGTTGTGGTTGTGTGTAAATGTTCTGGTTGGTGTTGTGGTTGTGTGTAAATGTTCTGATTGCTGGTTGGTGTTGTGGTTGTGTGTAAATGTTCTGGTTGCTGGTTGGTGTTGTGGTTGTGTGTAAATGTTCTGGTTGCTGGTTGGTGTTGTGGTTGTGTGTAAATGTTCTGGTTGCTGGTTGGTGTTGTGGTTGTGTGTAAATGTTGTGGTTGTGTGTAAATGTTCTGGTTGGTGTTGTGGTTGTGTGTAAATGTTCTGGTTGCTGGTTGGTGTTGTGGTGGTGTGTAAATGTTCTGGTTGCTGGTTGGTGTTGTGGTTGTGTGTAAATGTTCTGGTTGCTGGTTGGTGTTGTGGTTGTGTGTAAATGTTCTGGTTGCTGGTTGGTGTTGGGGTTGTGTGTAAATGTTCTGGTTGCTGGTTGTTGTTGTGGTTGTGTGTAAATGTTCTGGTTGCTGGTTGGTGTTGTGGTTGTGTGTAAATGTTCTGGTTGCTGGTTGGTGTTGTGGTTGTGTGTAAATGTTCTGGTTGCTGGTTGTTGTTGTGGTTGTGTGTAAATGTCCTGGTTGCTGGTTGTTGTTGTGGTTGTGTGTAAATGTTCTGGTTGGTGTTGAGGTTGTGTGTAAATGTTCTGGTTGCTGGTTGGTGTTGTGGTGGTGTGTAAATGTTCTGGTTGCTGGTTGGTGTTGTGGTTGTGTGTAAATGTTCTGGTTGGTGTTGTGGTTGTGTGTAAATGTTCTGGTTGCTGGTTGGTGTTGTGATTGTGTGTAAATGTTCTGGTTGCTGGTTGGTGTTGTGGTTGTGTGTAAATGTTCTGGTTGCTGGTTGGTGTTGTGGTTGTGTGTAAATGTTCTGGTTGGTGTTGTGGTTGTGTGTAAATGTTCTGGTTGCTGGTTGGTGTTGTGGTTGTGTGTAAATGTTCTGGTTGGTGTTGTGGCTGTGTGTAAATGTTCTGGTTGCTGGTTGGTGTTGTGGTTGTGTGTAAATGTTCTGGTTGCTGGTTGTTGTTGTGGTTGTGTGTAAATGTTCTGGTTGCTGGTTGGTTGTTGTGGTTGTGTGTAAATGTTCTGGTTGCTGGTTGGTGTTGTGGTTGTGTGTAAATGTTCTGGTTGCTGGTTGTTGTTGTGTGTAAATGTTCTGGTTGCTGGTTGGTGTTGTGGTGGTGTGTAAATGTTCTGGTTGGTGTTGTGGTTGTGTGTAAATGTTCTGGTTGGTGTTGTGGTTGTGTGTAAATGTTCTGGTTGCTGGTTGGTGTTGTGGTTGTGTGTAAATGTTTTGGTTGCTGGTTGGTGTTGTGGTTGTGTGTAAATGTTCTGGTTGCTGGTTGGTTGTTGTGGTTGTGTGTAAATGTTCTGGTTGCTGGTTGGTGTTGTGGTTGTGTGTAAATGTTCTGATTGCTGGTTGGTGTTGTGGTTGTGTGTAAATGTTTTGGTTGCTGGTTGTTGTTGTGGTTGTGTGTAAATGTTCTGGTTGGTGTTGTGGTTGTGTGTAAATGTTCTGGTTGCTGGTTGGTGTTGTGGTTGTGTGTAAATGTTCTGGTTGCTGGTTGGTTGTTGTGGTTGTGTGTAAATGTTCTGGTTGCTGGTTGGTGTTGTGGTTGTGTGTAAATGTTCTGGTTGCTGGTTGGTGTTGTGGTTGTGTGTAAATGTTCTGGTTGCTGGTTGGTGTGGTTGTGTGTAAATGTTCTGGTTGCTGGTTGGTGTTGTGGTTGTGTGTAAATGTTCTGGTTGCTGGTTGGTGTTGTGGTTGTGTGTGTTGCTGTTGTGGTTTTGTGTAAATGTGCTGGTTGGTGTTGTGGTTGTGTGTAAATGTTCTGGTTGCTGGTTGTTGTTGTGGTTTTGTGTAAAAGTGCTGGTTGGTGTTGTGGTTGTGTGTAAATGTTCTGGTTGCTGGTTGGTGTTGTGGTTGTGTGTAAATGTTCTGGTTGTTGTTGTGGTGGTTTGTAGATGTTCTGGTTGCTGGTTGTTGTGGTTGTGTGTAAATGTTCTGGTTGCTGGTTGGTGTTGTGGTTGTGTGTAAATGTGCTGGTTGTTGTTGTGGTTGTGTGTAAATGTTCTGGTTGCTGGTTGTTGTTGTGGTTGTGTGTAAATGTTCTGGTTGCTGGTTGGTGTTGTGGTTGTGTGTAAATGTTCTGGTTGCTGGTTGTTGTTGTGGTTGTGTGTAAATGTTCTGGTTGCTGGTTGGTGTTGTGGTTGTGTGTAAATGTTTTGGTTGCTGGTTGTTGTTGTGGTTGTGTGTAAATGTTCTGGTTGGTGTTGTGGTTGTGGTGGTGTGTAAATGTTCTGGTTGGTGTTGTGGTTGTGTGTAAATGTTCTGGTTGCTGGTTGTTGTTGTGGTCGTGTGTAAATGTTGGTGTTAATATCAATGAATCTGTTTCGTAACAGGTTAGGATTTAAGCTCAGCCCGGGTTTGTCTTCCCTCTTTCTGCAATTGAAGGAGGAACGTCAGATGTTTGAGGTTCATGGTCAGTTCACAGTTCGTAGTCAGTACATAGTTTCATATTCACTTTAATCCTCTCCAGCCGCCCCTCAACAGCGTAGTACTCGGCTGTAAGGACGCGGCTGTCGGCGTCCAGATTTGGACTCATTTCTTTGAAGCAGCATCTGTTGTGTGTACAGGTTGCAGATCTCCTCGCGGACAGGAGCCTGGCGTAGGGTTTAATTATGATCATCTCGTCGTAGCGGTGGATGAAACCTGCTTTTTTCTTTGTGTGCATTTTTTCCTCATTGTCTGAGAGCTCTTACACTTAAGCTGGAAATTCCATCTCCCTGCAGTGCACTGGTCTGGTTTCTATGGCAACCGGTGGGAATATGGCTGCAGGCACCACAGAAGCTAGCTTGAGTGGGTTAGCCTGCTTGCCTGCAAACTTTGCAATCTCGGTTTTCATCGCTCTTTCTTGCTTCGAGGCCTTCCCGGAATACTCCAGCGTTTGATGTTTGCTCGCAGTTGTTCCTCACTGAAGTCTGGAGAAGGTTTAGCTGGCTAAGCACCTTCAAGAGTTCCTGTCTGATGGTGCCTGCAGATCTGAGCGTTCTGGCTGTGAGGCCTAAATTGCAATGGTTCTAAAGTTCTAATGGCAGACACTCTGGTTCTCTCCCTCTCTGTCTTAGGTCTGAGCAGGGCAGCCATGCCGTTTGGTCTGATGCGAAGAGAGCTAGCGTGTGAAGGTTACCCCATAGAACTCCGCTGCCCAGGAAGTGATGTCATTATGATCGAGACGGCCAACTACGGCCGGACGGACGACAAGATCTGCGACGCAGACCCCTTTCAGATGGAGAACGTCCAGTGTTACCAACCAGATGCCTTCAAGATCATGTCCCACAGGTGGGTGTATGGCCGTTTCAGGAATGCTGGAAGTCAGGGTACTGGGGGGCTACAGTGGGAAGACAGGGTACTGGGGGGCTGCAGTGGCAAGTGGGGGTACCAAGGGGGCTGCAGTGAAAAGTTGGGATACTAAGGAGCCTGCAGTAAAAAAAGGGGGCTGCAGTGGGAAGTTGGGATGGAGAGGGGGCTGCAGTGGGAAGTTGGGATGCTGAGGGGGCTGCAGTGGGAAGTTGGGATGGCGAGGGGGCTGCAGTGAGAAGTTGGGATGGAGAGGGGGCTGCAGTGGGAAGTTGGGATGGAGAGGGGGCTGCAGTGGAAAGTCAGGATACTAAGGGGACTGCAGTAGGAAATTGGGATGCTGAAGTGTTTGCAGTAGAAAATGAGGATGCTGAGGGGACTGCAGTGGGAGGTGGGGGCACTGATGGGGCTGCAGTGGAAAGTCAGGAGGCTGATGTGGCTGCAGTGGGACGTGGGGGTACTGAGAGGGCTGAAATGGAAATTTGGGATGATATGGAGGCTGCATTGTAAAAGATGCTTACGGGACTGAGTTCTACAGTTTCTCATTATTTGAATGTATTACTCTAAATGTAGGTATTGTATATACACTGAGTTACAGTTTCTCATTAGGTTGAATGTATAACTCTAAATGTAGGTATTGTATATAAACTGAGTTACAGTTTCTCATTAGGTTGAACGTATAACTCTAAATGTAGGTATTGTATATAAACTGAGTTACAGTTTCTCATTAGGTTGAACGTATAACTCTAAATGTAGGTATTGTATATAAACTGAGTTACAGTTTCTCATTAGGTTGAACGTATAACTCTCAATGTAGGTATTGTATATAAACTGAGTTACACTTTCTCATTAGGTTGAACGTATAACTCTAAATGTAGGTATTGTATATAAACTGAGTTACAGTTTCTCATTAGGTTGAATGTATAACTCTAAATGTAGGTATTGTATATAAACTGAGTTACAGTTTCTCATTAGGTTGAATGTATAATTCTAAATGTAGGTATTGTATATAAACTGAGATACAGTTTCTCATTAGGTTGAACGTATAACTCTAAATGTAGGTATTGTATATAAACTGAGTTACAGTTTCTCATTAGGTTGAACGTATAACTCTAAATGTAGGTATTGTATATAAACTGAGTTACAGTTTCTCATTAGGTTTAATGTATAACTAAATGTAGGTATTGTATATAAACTGAGTTACAGTTTCTCATTAGGTTGAACGTATAACTCTAAATGTAAGTACTGTATATAAACTGAATTACAGTTTCTCATTAGATTGAGTGTAAAACTCTAGATGTAGTTATTGTATATAAACTGAGTTACAGTTTCTCATTAGGTTGCATGTATAACTCTAAATGCAGGTATTGTATATAAACTGAGTTACAGTTCCTCATTAGGTTGAATGTATAACTCTAAATGTAGGTATTGTGATATAAACTGAGTTATAGTTTCTCATTAGGTTGAATGTATAACTCTAAATGTAGGTATTGTATATAAACTGAGTTATAGTTTCTCATTAGGTTGAATGTATAACTCTAAATGTAGGTATTGTGATATAAACTGAGTTACACTTTCTCATTAGGTTGAATGTATAACACTAAATGTAGGTATTGTATATAAACTGAGTTACACTTTCTCATTAGGTTGAATGTATAACTTTAAATGTAGGTATTGTATATAAACTGAGTTACACTTTCTCATTAGGTTGAATGTATAATTCTAAATGTAGGTATTGTATATAAACTGAGTTACAGTTTCTCATTAGGTTGAATGTATAACTCTAAATGTAGGTATTGTATATAAACTGAGTTACAGTTTCTCATTAGGTTGAATGTATAACTCTAAATGTAGGTATTGTATATAAACTGAGTTACAGTTTCTCATTAGGTTGAATGTATAACTCTAAATGTAGGTATTGTATATAAACTGAGTTATAGTTTCTCATTGGGTTGAATGTATAATTCAAAATGTAGGTATTGTATATAAACTGGGTTATTTCAACCATTTGTCTGTCTAAAGCTTGACAGTTCTAATGGTGGCTATACGCTGGTGCTAGTGTGTGTGTGTGATTGTGTGTGTGTGTGTGTGTGTCCACACTGGCGCCACGGTGTCTCCCTTCTGTTTGTGCTGCTGCTGTTTCCTAGAAGAGCAAAAATCAATTCCCCCTCACTCTCCTCTTACAGAGAGAGACGCACACAAACAGATTAGCACATTAGCTTCATTTAATCGCCCAGCAAAGAGCGATGAGCAGCGAGAGAGAGAGAGGAAGAAAAGAAGATAGATTTCCACAGCCCCGAGTCGTTCCTGCTCTCAGTCAGAACGCATACAGTAATGTAATACAGTACTGTATGTAACTCGAGCTTCGCCCAGCCGCGGCTCAGTAACAAACCCGCCTCGGTTAAAGATACACACAGAAACACCGGCACTCGTCCGCTTTTTCCCTACAACAGTGGCCAAGCTGTCAGATAGGTGTGACTTCAACAGGCCCGGAAGACGGGCAACAAACATAGTCCACTCTAGTGGAGTTAGTGACCGGGCTGTGTTTGAGGGGATGCCATGCCCACAGTCCAATAGAACAATAACAAAAACCATCCACACTGTGAAACCATCACCCCTTTCCAAACCCACTGTTTCACTTAACAACATTAGAGTTAAAAACAAATAAGACAGCATCTGAAATAAAAAAAAACCCTTTAAAATTGATCAACTTATACGTCCAAAAAATGCTTGCTTAAAAAATAATAACTGAATGGAATACGAGTTATTACCTCTAATTGGACGTGGGATACAAGACAGGGCTTGATCAACCTTGGCTGGCTGCCTCAGATGAGTGTGTATAGTGATTAAAGGCCGAAACACCTGATGACTCTGGGGTACACTACTGATGAAATTTTATAAATAAACAAAAGCAACTTAAAATATTCAACCAAACTAAAATCACACACTATCTACTTCAGCCTTAAATAGATTCAAAATTAGTTTAGGACACATTGTTAGGCCCTCCATATCTAAAAATCTTAGATTTAATCACAATACCAATCCTAACACTTAATCATAATCTTAAACCTAACCCTAAAACTTAACCATGATACTAAACCTAACCCTAAACTACCTTAAACCTAACACTAACCTTTAGACCACACCTCTTTGTTCTTCAACCTATAATACACTCCTCTTTACTCTTCTCCTGTTGGATTCTTCTTTTGTTTTTTTTACCTTAATTCCTTTGAATATCGCTAAATTAATAAATGTATTCCACACCTCTTCAGAGGCCAAGCTAGGTCTTAAGGGGGTGTCCTGCTCAGTCTAGTGGCGCACTCCTTGTTTCACCCGTTGGTTCTTCTTCTTCTGTTTATTGACTTAGAAAGTAGAACTCTCTAAAGGTAGAAGGTACCGCCTGAAGTACGGTAGTAATGCTTAACAAGTGCCGGCCCATGCTTTTCCTTGATCTTCCTTATCAAACCACGCGGTCGGAAGATCGTTGTGGGGGAAGTCATTGTAATTTCTACCACTTAACAACAACAATATCCTAAATTAACAGCACTGAATCATTTGGATGGTCCTCTGTCTTGGTTCCTATGGCACCATGTCCCACACCAAGAACTATGGATCTTTATCTAGGTATAAGAAGAATCTAGAGAAAGAACTGTTGGTGTACAAGTCTTAACACCTCTACACAAACCCTGTCTCACGACTGACAGGAAAACGTTGGAAGTCCAACAGCAGAGTGCACATCCCTGCCAGCGTAAGCTGTAACCTTTAACATCCCTATCTCAGTGAGTTTTATAGTTTTAACAAATGTCAAAACTGACCTTAGTCCCGTTTCAGGTCAGCATACAAAGAAATACATTCATCTCACGGCAAACCATGTGGTCAGTCTTCGTCAATCTCTTGGCAAGTGAGTCTTATAAGCTTGAAAGTCTTGTAACAGAATCCGAAAGTCTTGTAGGTTGACGTAGTTCTTTCTTCTCTGACATTGTCTTTGCTGGTTCTATACTTTACAACTCGTTGACAAATGTTCATGTACGGCTGTTTATGTAGGGCTCAAAGTGTTTTCTGTGTTTTTGACATGGATGTAAAAATAACTCTGCAACTCACAAATACAACATATCGAACACTACAATTAACCAAAAGAGAACTTAAGATCCCTAAAAACTACAGTTTATAATCGTTAGTGACTACGTTTACATGCAACCTGATAATCCATTAATAATCCGACTAACAGCTCAATCCGAATAGAATACGTCCATGTATACACCTCAATCTGAATAGACTAGTCCGATTGAGGTCATTCCGATTAAATCCTTTAAGTTCTATCTGATTGAAGGAGGTGGGTAATCCTGTAAATAATCTGATTAATAGAAGAATAATAGCCGAGTTAACGCCTGTATCCGATTACATTCCCAATCAGAAAGTTTAAATACGTTCAGCACTTATACAGAATATGAGCAAATAACCGATGTTGTGTTTACACAAACTATAGAGCAAATTAAAAACAGGAAGTTTCTCAGATCGGCGTATTTCAAAGCTAAAAAGCAGAATGCTAAAATCAGTTCCTCTTTCCCGTTTACTAAATTATGGGAGATCACGGGAGATCGGCTCCTTGCTAACACGGATGAAAACGGTGTTGCAGGATGTGACGTCTTCCTCACGCTTTTCTTTAATAAGTTTGAAGTCTGCATTGCTGACTCCTCCAGAATTTTGAAGCAGTTAAAAACACGAGCGCGCTAACTGAAAACTCAGGTAACCATACTACTGCCGGTCTCTCTCTGACTGAACTAGCTTGCTGCTTGTTGTCATGGTAATGTTTACACCAAGCTGTACTCTACACATGCGTGCTATGTTGGATCTGATTACTTCTAGTGTGCATGTAAACTTAGATTTTCATCAGAGTGTTGCGTAAAGTGAGCATATAAACACCTCAGTCTTAATCTAGAATCGAAATTAATTTAATCGGATTGGAGGAAATCTATGCATGAAAACATAGCCAGTGATTATCTTACAGTGGTGATGGGTGTTAATCTCATGATATTCACAATTAGTAGTCTTCCTGAGGAAGGAAGTTGGCTGCGTTAGAGAGCCTTTGGTGGAAACCACAAAACAGCTCAGAGTCTGAAACAGGACGCCACTGATCCCAGTGCTAATTCATGACAACATACATGGTCTGACATAAACCTTTTGTGTGTATTCTCACATACATGTACAATATTTTAAATAAAGACACGTGGAATGATGATTATAAAAGTCGGAGGTTCTAGTGTACAAAAACTGAAATACGAAACCTGGATGTGATCTGAGCCTCTTTTAGAGCTGGACGATATATTGAGTTTTTAAGTAATATCGATATATTTTTATATGCGATATGAGATGAGACAATATTGTTTATAACGAGAGCAGCTATCGAGAGCAGCTGGTTAGTAAAAAGAAAAACAATGCCTGTGGAAAGTAGAGCTGGGTATTGAAACTACAGATTCTGATATATATATCGTCTATCGCCATTCAGCTAAAAATATCGAGATATCATTTTTGGTCCATATCGCCCAGCCCTAACCTCTATGTCTGTTGTATCCCGCATGTAAACACATTCACTTCAGTAGCTTTGGTGACACTTTATTTGAAGTGATCCTTTTTAGAAGAAATAGATGCTCAACATCCTTCCTGGATCTGGGCCATGTTGTCTGGAGATGTCTACGTCTGGTAGGGTCTCCCAGAACAAACAGGCCTGGCGTGATGACCCAGACTAACATGATATACAATCTTTCATTAAAGAAAGACACAGGGTATCATGTACTTTGCCATGATGAGGGTCACTGGGACCTACCTCTGGAGCCAGACCAGGAGGCAGTGTTTCATGGCAAGTGCCTGGTGGCAGGGCAGCCCACATGATCTGGTCAGGCTCAGCCTGAAAAGCAACGTGGGGGGAACATGTGGGCACATAGGGGGCTGGTGCAGTGCCTCATAAGCAGTGAGGGATCCTCAGTAGCATGGATGCCCTGAATCTTGGACTGTAACCTCACTTGGGGGGAAGGAGCTGGAGCTTGTGTGCAAGGTGGGGAGGTAAAGAGGTACCATTGGATATAGTTGGGCTGTCAGGGCTGCAGCTGGGTCGGACACAGGCGCAAGCTTTTTTTAAGCTATATTTAAACTATATTTTTAATAAGTAAAACATAAACGAAAGGGCAAACAGACGGAGATACGAGACATACACCAAGACATTACCTCGACAATGACCAACCAAGGACAGACTGAAAACACAGGGTATATAACAAGACATGGAATATGCGACTCACCTCATCCGGTCGGCGGCGCTTTAACACGCAGCGGCCACTCTTGGTCCGAGAATTGGTGCTTTTTGTGTTATTGTTTGTGAATATTCTCGTCCATCTCTGCAAATATGTGCATCGGAACACCTGTGCACATATCCTACCACCGCCAGACCCTGCTTCAGTGGAGAAATCAGCCTAAAAACAATCTTTCGGACGAAGTTCTACAGACGCTACAGGAGCTCAGCCTGCTACAAGACCCAGGCCTGCAGTCCGCGGCGTTTCCTGATGGCGGAAGTGTCATCGCAAGCGGTGCGAGCGAAAGCGGAAGCGAGGTAAGAGAGCCGGGGTTCGCGCGAGGCTAAAGGCTAGCCCTAGCCGCCCGGCTATACCATCGCTATTCCTCGCAAACGTCTGCTCCCTCGACAATAAACTGGACTGCATTCGACTCCAGCGAGCGACCCAGCGAGAGTTCAGAGACTGCTGTGCTCTAGTCTTTGTGGAATCGTGGCTCAGCGACAGTATTCCAGACAGCGCCATTCAGCTAGACGGGCTAGCCTCGTTCAGAGCGGATAGGAGCGCGGCTCTGTCCGGGAAGACCCGCGGTGGAGGCGTGTGTGTTTACATCAACACAGAATGGTGCAACAATGCTGTGACTGTCGCCAAGCACTGCTCTCCGCTGGTGGAGTTCATCATAGTCCAGTGCAGACCTTTTTTTTTAGTACGGGAATTCTCTGCCGTGCTGATAGCCGCCTAGTGCTAATGCTAATGCTAATGCTAAAGAGGCACTGTGGGAGCTGCACGGGGGGGTCAGTGATCTGCAGACCAGACATCCAGACGCACTGTTCATTGTCGCCGGAGATTTCAACCACGCTAATCTCCAGTCAGTCCTCCCTAAATTCCATCAGCATGTGGACTTTGCCACGAGAGGAGCGAACGCGTTGGACCTTGTTTACACAAACATACCCAGCGCGTACCGGGCGGAGCCCCGCCCCCCACCTCGCGTTCTCGGACCACATGTCTGTGTATCTGACTCCAGCTTACACACCCCTCATCAGACGCTCCAGACCAGTCCAGAAGCAGCTGAAAACCTGGCCTGCAGGAGCATCTCTGCCCTTCAGGACTGTTTTGAGTGCACTGCATGGGACGTGTTCAGGGAGGCTGCGACTGAAGGCGACTCTGTCAACTTGGAGGAGTACACAGCATCAGTCACTGGCTACATCAGCAAGTGTATTGATGATGTCACTGTCTCCAAGACCATCACCATACGCCCAAACCAGAAGCCGTGGATGACTCCTGAGGTGCGTGCGCTACTGAGGACCCGCGACTCGGCCTTCAGAGTGGGTGACAAGGCGGCCCTAAGGAAAGCAAGAGCCAAATTGTCACAAGCCATCCGAGAGGCAAAGCGCGCACACGCCCAGAGAATCCACAACCACTTCAAGGACACGGGTGACACGCGGCGCATGTGGCAGGGCATCCAGGAAATCACACACTACAGGACAATGCCACCGTCCTGTGACAGTGATGCCTTCCTCCCCGATGCCCTGAACAACTTTTATGCACGGTTTGAGGCACAGAACAACACGTTGGTGAGCAAGATCACACCCAAGCCAGACGAGCAGGCGCTGTGCCTGACTGCAGTGGACGTGAGGAAAACTCTGCACAGAGTCAACCCACGGAAAGCTGCAGGACCAGACAACATCCCTGGCAGAGTGCTCAGAGAGTGTGCAGACCAGTTGACAGATGTTCTCACAGACATCTTCAACGTCTCCCTGCGCAGCTCCACTGTCCCAACGTGCCTCAAGACCACCACCATCATCCCCGTGCCAAAGAAGTCCACGGTGTCCTCCCTCAATGACTACCGTCCCGTAGCTCTCACGCCCTTCCTCATGAAGTGCTTTGAGAGGCTAGTCATGAGGAACATCAAGATCCAACTCCCCTCTTCATTGGACCCCCTGCAATTTGCATATCGTCCACAGTTCCAACAGCATCATAAAGTTCGCCGATGACACAACTGTGCTGGGTCTCATCAGCAAAGGTGACGAGTCAGCATACAGGGAGGAGGTACAGCAGCTGACAGACTGGTGTACAGTCAACAACCTTCTCTGGAATGTAGAGAAGACCAAGGAAATGGTTGTTGACTTCAGGAAATCAAGACCGGACCACTCTCCGCTTAACATCAACGGCTCCTCTGTGGAGATCGTTAAGAGCACCAAGTTCCTTGGTGTCCACCTAGCGGAGAACCTCACCTGGTCCCTGAACACCAGCTCTACAGCCAAGAAAGCCCAGCAGCGTCTCTACTTCCTCCGGAAGCTGAGAAAGGCCCGTCTCCCTCCACCCATCCTCACCCTCTTCTATAGGGGAACCATAGAGAGCATCCTAAGCAGCTGCATCACTGCCTGGTTTGGGACCTGCACAGCCTCTGACCGCAAGTCCCTCCAACGCGTTGTGAGGACAGCTGAGAGGATCATCGGAGTCTCTCTCCCCTCCGTCTTGGACATTTACACCACCCGCTGCATCCGCAAAGCAACCAGCATTGTGTATGACCCCACCCACCCTTCACACAGACTGTTCTCCCTCCTGCCATCAGGAAGAAGGTACCGCAGCGTCCGGTCCAACACGACCAGACTCTGCAACAGCTTCTTCCCCCAAACCATCAGACTTCTCAACACAACTCAACGTCTGAACTGATATCTTTCTGGTACATGTACACTCTCTCTCTCTCTCTCTTTCTCTCTCTCTCTCTCTCTCCAACCATTTACCCCAGATAAAAAAGGGAAGCATTTTTTGCACAAAGCATTGCACTAATAACTCTACTACCTCACTGGACTCTATTTATTACACATTGCACAATTTGCACACTACCAGCAATTATTTATTATTCTCTGTCTGTACTGTGTTGTGTTGTCTGTCCGCACTTGTTTGTTCGTGTTGCACTTGTGTCTGTATGCACTGTCTATGTTGCACCATGGTCCTGGAGGAACGTTGTTTCGTTTCACTGTGTACTCTGTATGTAGTTGAAATGACAATAAAACCCACTTGACTTGACTTGACACCTGGAAACAGGAGGGGTTACAGATACGGGCCAGGTGGGAGGCGGAGACACTAGGATCAAACCGGTAAACAAAGACCACGTGGACTAGACAGGACATAAAGAGAGACACGTGGACGGACAGGCATGACATGGGCTTACCTCTGTTCACAGTGTTGGCTCTGGAACAAAATTCCTTGATATGGGTTGGTTCCTCTCCTACTCAGGAATTGCAGAAGGTATGAGGCTCCAGGCAGGTGTGGGGATACTCAAGTCCCCGGTTGTGCATTTGGATTTTTGCCAAGAGGTTCAGGTAAAATAACAGGAAGGAAATCTCCAATTATGCACCAGACAACAGTTCAGAGTACTTAACCTTCTTGGAGTGGGTGGGTGGGGTTCTGGAAAGGGTCTACAGACTCTATAGTCTTGCTGGGAGACTTCCGTGCTTACGTAAGCAGTGAATAGGAACCCTGAAGGGCATTGGTGATTGGGAAGAATGGCTATGGTGATTGGGAAGAATGGCCTGAACTTGTTATTGGATTTCTATGCTAGTTTTGGATTGTCCATAACAAACACCATGCTCAAACACGAGGATGTTCATAGGTATACTTGTCACAATAGCTCCTTGGGTCAAAGGTCAATGATTGACTTTGTTTTCATTTCATCTGACTTGAGACCATATGTTCTGGACACCTGGGTGAGGAGAGTTGCTGAGTTGTCAACTGATCACCATCTGGTGTGCTGGGAACGACTGGCAGAGGCCTCTGACAGAATGATTTTAACTCACACCTCTGTGGGAACTTTTCTTGTGTGCCAGAAGAGGTAGGGGTCTTCAAAACCTCCATTGTGGAAGCCGCAGGCATAGCTGTGGCCAACAGCTTGTTGGAGCTTGTCAGGGCATCAACCCATGAACCTTCTGATGGACACCAGTGGTGAGGGAGGCCTTTAGAGGCTGGTTGGCTCAGAGAACTCCTACCTCAACAGACAAATACTGATGGGCAAACAAGGCAGCAGTGGTGGCAGACACAAAATCCAGAACATGAGAGGATTTTGGAAAGGTCATTGAAAATTACTTCAAAGTGGGCTTCACAGTAGTTCTTTGCAAGTATCCACCGACTGACTGCTGTTCTCAGCAAAGGAAGAGAAATTTACAGACCCGAGAGACATGCCTCACTTACGGGAGTCTGGATTGTCAGACTCTATTTCACCAGTGGAGGTAACTAACTAAGGTAGTTGGCACGCTCCTCAGAGGCAAGCCACCTGGGGTGGATGACTTTCACCTAGAAATACTTAAGTTTTAAGACTGGGTGTTGTGACACACCTATGCAATGCCACAAGGATCTGGGAGCAGTACCCTTGGACAGGCAGACCGGGGTGGTGGTACCTATTTTTAAGAAAGGGGACCAGTGAGGGGACTAATTGCCGGTGTACTGTCAGTCACACTGCAGCGTCCCTGGGAAAATGTTGCCAAGGTGCTGGAAAACAGACTCCATCTGAAAGTTAAACCTCAGACTGAGGACAAACAATGCAAATTCCATCCTGGCCATGGAACAGTGGACCAGTTTTTTACCCTTGCACAGGTTGTCGAGGGGTCCTGGTTAATTACTAACCCATCTTAAGGTCTTTGGTAGGAGCTGCAGATTGGGACAGGCAGCAGGAGCTATTCAGTTGGTGTACTTAACTACAGTGGTGAAGAGAGAGTTGAGCCATAAAGCAAAGCTCTTTGTTTGCTTGTTGGTCTACAGCCTCATCGTCATCTGTGGTCATAAGCTTTGGGTAATGCCTAAACTGAATAAGATTGCGGATACAAGTGGTGGAAACGAGCTTTCTTCATGGGGTGTCTGGCCACACCCTACTGGATAAGACGAGGAGCTCTGCCAACTAGAAAAAGTTCACAGTAGAGCAGCTTCTCCTCCACATGAGGGATCTCATTTGGATGCCTCTGGCAGCCTTTTGTTGGAGGTTTACCATTCACAGCCAACTGGAATGAGACCCAGAGGTTGTCCCAGGACCTGCTGGATGGATTATATCTCCAAGCTGGTCTTGGCACAGCTTGAGATTCCTTATATAAAAGCTGGAGGAAGTTGTGGGGAACAGGGCCTTCTGGGCTTCTCTACTTTCCCTACTGCAACCACGACCCTAGCTGGACTTAGCGGTATAAGAAAATGAATGCTTGCTCAATGAATAAATAGATGCTCAACAGACGTTAAGTAACAGAACCAAAACATATCAGTAATGTAGAACCGGAATACATTCAGTAGATTAGATTAAGTAGATCAAAAGACTTTTAATTACCTATTACCTCTGTAATTATCTAATTTTAATAATTACAGATTAATAGATTTAATAATATTTAGTGTTGAGTTAATAGTATTTAATAATAGATAATATAATTAAAAAGAATGCTGAATGTAGTGGTTTTTCACTTTATTTGGAGGATCCACGTTCATAGCTATAGATGTTAACCTGAGAAGTCACTGAACAAGTAACGGGTTTAATCCAGACCATCTTATTATCTTCAACAAGCTTTTGTAGCATGCTGCTGATACCATCCTGTAACTGGGGTTTAAATGAGTTAGGTTTTGTAGGTCAGAATTAGAACCAGAGTGAGGGTCAGAAGTAGGTTTTGGGTTGAAGCTAAGGTTACGGCCAAGGTGAGGGATAGGATTAGGTTTTGTGTTGAGGTTAAGTTTAGGGTCAGAAATAGGGCCAGGCTAAGGGGGAGGATTAAGTTTTATGTTGAAGTTAATGTTAGAATCAAGATTAGAGCCAGGCTGAGGGTTAGAATTAGGTTTTGGGTCAAGGTTAGGGTCAGGATTAGGGCTATGTTGAGGTCTTGGGTTGAGGTTAGGATGAGGGCCTTGGCTACAGTTAGGATTATATTTCGGGTAAGGGATAGGATAAGGTTTGGGTTGAGGTTGGGGTCAGGATTTGGCCATGGGTGAGGGATAGAATTGGGTTTAGGGTTGATAATGTGAATATATATAAATATATATATATATATTGATCGGAAGGAGGAAGGGTTTCAGGTACGTACTACCGAAAATTAAGTTTTTAAAATGAGGTTGTTTAATGGAGACAAGGCGAAAGTGACTGAATGCTTGTATCACTTCCCACACTCTGAGTAAAATAGACACATGAAGTTCAACCATTGCGGTGTGAAACCAACCAAACCAAATGAAGAAGATAGAGTGTGACATAAACCTGAACTTAGTACTCAGTAGCAGATGATGAAAGAAATTGCAACGCGGCTGAGACAAGTCAAAGGTACACGGATATTACAGGTAAAAAAGCTTTACTGTTGAAAGAGGAATCCAAAACCATAGTCCAGATCAAAACTGAGAAAAACAACAGTAAATATATGGGCAAGGCAGAGACATAACCAGTGAACAGGCTAAGGTCAAAACCAAAAAACAGACAGAAAGACAAATCTAAAAGGGTTACAACTGAAAAAACAGATAATAGATAATAACCACAAGAAGGAAAAGTACTGGAACACTCAGTATGCAGTGAAGGAACAACGGCAATACTTCCCAACAGGCAAAACAAACAGACAAAGTAATGAACATCAGGTGGGAGCTTCTGTGACTGGATGGTGGTGGACATGTGATGGTGGCCTGGAGTCCAAAAGGGTGACAGAAATAGCCATCTTGTCTCAGTCTTCAAAGATTAAGTGAAAAAATAAGCACAACAACATAGACACAACGTTGAAGTGTGATTGATGTAAGGTGTTGCTCTTTGAAGCATCAAACTCTACTTTACCTGCGAGTGAGTGAGTGAGTGACGGATTCTAAAAACCAAGTTGCTAAACCTCTCTTTCTTTCTCTTTCTCTCTCTCTTTCTCTCTCTCTTTCTCTCTCTCTGTCTCTCTCTCTGTCTCTCTCTCTGTCTCTTTCTTGCTCAGGTGTAATAACCGGACGCAGTGCGTGGTCGTCGCGGGTGCCGATGTGTTTCCTGACCCCTGTCCAGGGACGTATAAATACCTGGAGATTCAATATGAGTGTGTTCCATACAGTGAGTACAATCACACATACACATTTTCACCCATTAACATGCACATGTACAAACACTGACACACTGACCAACACAAGGGTCAATGACAAACAAGGCTTTTAAACAGACCATTCAAAAATTGGAAAAATTCAAAAATAGATTTTCAAATTATTATGATTATCCAGTTTACTGCTCAGAAGATATCAGCTGGTACAACCGCACATTAATAAAGAAAAAATAAATAAAATCAAATTCATTAAACCAATTCTTTTAATATTTGTGAAAGGCCTTCTGACCTTGGCGTATCGCTATGAAGGTCACATTGGGTCTTCTTATTGGTGCAATAACCAGGCCACCATTTATTAATAAAAGTCTTTTTGACATTTGAGGAAGTCAGAATTTAGTTGATTGCTAGTAGAATACTTTAAAGCTGCCCAGTTTTGCAACGATACTATGATTTTAAGGGTTTTGACCACCGCTATTCAAAGAAAAACATGTATCTCAATTTTTGTTTAATTTCATTTTTCTATATTATTTCAACAGCAGCTGATTTATATATCCTGTGACAGTTTCATGATGAGTGGGCCAATAGAAATGCTCCAAAATCACTTGTTAAACATTCTAGTTCCCTAAATTCATTGAAAGTGTCATGTTTTTTCTTTGGACTGCACCAATATGTAGCAATATGTAGCTAATTTTTCTTATTTTTATAGTATAGTTTTATATTTAATCTGCAACACTACAAACCTCAATTCCTAAAATTGGGAATGCAAAAAAGTACATTTATTAGTTGATCTTTTAAATTATATTATTCAATACCTGCAATGCATCCTAAAGCAAATTGAGGAGATCATAGTTACACATTTCCCAGATCAAGCCTTGGCATTGTCATGCTGGAAAAAGCACTGCTCTTCAGGAGGCCAAAGCTGGGTCTCAGGGAAATTTGGAGATATTAACCTTTTGATGCACAACCTGATCAAAAATTAACCGACTGAGATTTTATTCTCTGTATCTTTGCAATAAATTAATTTCATCATTTAAGCTTCCATGAACTCCTCAGTGTACTTGATTTTGATCATCACAAATCACAGTCATTTGTGTCTCCCTTCTAACACCCAACATTAGAATTTACTCTTCTGTGTTCACTATGGAGTTAATAAAGAACTGTTGATGTTTGTTAACAATCTGGAACATATTTACCAACAATATTTTGATTCATAAAGTACATAAATAACAAATTCAAAAAAAGATTTAAGATTAAAAACAAATTTTAATGAACAATTCTATTAATTGGATTCATTAAATAATGAAATAAACAGATTTTAATAGATTTACCAGAGATACTCAGCAGTACATACAGTAACATAGAGACACTCAGCAGTACATACAGTAACATAGAGATACTCAGCAGTACATACAGTCACATAGACACTCAGCAGTACATACAGTAATATAGAGACACTCAGCAGTACATACAGTAACATAGATACTCAGCAGTACATACAGTAACATAGACACTCAGCAGTACATACAGTAACATAGAGATACTCGGCAGTAAATACAGTAACATAGAGACACTCAGCAGTACATACAGTAATATAGACACTCAGCAGTACATACAGTAACATAGAGATACTCAGCAGTACATACAGTAACATAGACACTCAGCAGTACATACAGTAACATAGAGACACTCAGCAGTACATACAATAACATAGAGATACTCAGCAGTACATACAGTAACATAGAGACACTCAGCATTACATACAGTAACATAGAGATAATCAGCAGTAAATACAGTAACATAGAGACACTCAGCAGTACATACAGTAACATAGAGATACTCAGCAGTAAATACAGTAACATAGAGACACTCAGCAGTACATACAGTAACATAGAGATACTCAGCAGTAAATACAGTAACATAGAGACACTCAGCAGTACATACAGTAACATAGACACTCAGCACTACATACAGTAACATAGAGACACTCAGCAGTACATACAGTAATATAGAGATACTCAGCAGTACATACAGTAACATAGAGATACTCAGCAGTACATACAGTAACATAGACACTCAGCAGTACATACAGTAACATAGAGACACTCAGCAGTACATACAGTAACATAGAGATACTCAGCAGTAAATACAGTAACATAGAGACACTCAGCAGTACATACAGTAACAGAGAGACACTCAGAAGTACATACAGTAACATAGAGATACTCAGCAGTAAATACAGTAACATAGAGACACTCAGCAGTACATACAGTAACATAGAGACACTCAGCAGTAAATACAGTAACATAGACACTCAGCAGTACATACAGTAACATAGAGATACTCAGCAGTAAATACAGTAACATAGACACTCAGCAGTACATACAGTAACATAGAGATACTCAGCAGTACATCCAGTAACATAGAGACACTCAGCAGTACATACAGTAACATAGAGATACCCAGCAGAAAATACAGTAACATAGAGACACTCAGCAGTACATACAGTAACATAGAGATACTCAGCAGTACATACAGTAACATAGAGATACTCAGCAGTAAATACAGTAACATAGAGACACTCAGCAGTAAATACAGTAACATAGAGACACTCAGCAGTAAATACAGTAACATAGAGATACTCAGCAGTACATACAGTAACATAGAGATACTCAGCAGTAAATACAGTAACATAGACACTCAGCAGTACATACAGTAACATAGAGATACTCAGCAGTAAATACAGTAACATAGAGACACTCAGCAGTACATACAGTAACATAGAGATACTCAGCAGTAAATACAGTAACATAGAGACACTCAGCAGTAAATACAGTAACATAGAGACACTCAGCAGTACATACAGTAACATAGAGATACTCAGCAGTAAATACAGTAACATAGACACTCAGCAGTACATACAGTAACATAGAGATACTCAGCAGTACATACAGTAACATAGAGATACTCAGCAGTAAATACAGTAACATAGAGACACTCAGCAGTACATACAGTAACATAGAGATACTCAGCAGTAAATACAGTAACATAGAGACACTCAGCAGTAAATACAGTAACATAGAGACACTCAGCAGTACATACAGTAACATAGAGATACTCAGCAGTAAATACAGTAACATAGACACTCAGCAGTACATACAGTAACATAGACACTCAGCAGTACATACAGTAACATAGAGACACTCAGCAGTAAATACAGTAACATAGAGACACTCAGCAGTACATACAGTAACATAGAGATACTCAGCAGTAAATACAGTAACATAGAGACACTCAGCAGTAAATACAGTAACATAGAGATACTCAGCAGTAAATACAGTAACATAGACACTCAGCAGTACATACAGTAACATAGAGATACTCAGCAGTAAATACAGTAACATAGAGACACTCAGCAGTACATACAGTAACATAGAGATACTCAGCAGTAAATACAGTAACATAGAGACACTCAGCAGTACATACAGTAACATAGAGATACTCAGCAGTACATACAGTAACATAGAGATACTCAGCAGTAAATACAGTAACATAGAGACACTCAGCAGTACATACAGTAACATAGAGATACTCAGCAGTAAATACAGTAACATAGACACTCAGCAGTACATACAGTAACATAGAGACACTCAGCAGTACATACAGTAACATGGAGACACTCAGCAGTACATACAGTAACATAGACACTCAGCACTATATACAGTAACATAGAGACACTCAGCAGTACATACAGTAATATAGAGATACTCAGCAGTACATACAGTAATATAGAAACTCAGCAGTAAATGCAGTAACATAGAGATACTCAGCAGAACATACAGTAACATAGAGATAATAAGTAGTACATACAGTATCATAGAGATACTAAGCAGTACATACAGTAACATAGAGATACTAAGCAGTACATACAGTAACAGAGATAC
>CM038722.1:35578137-35650637 GCA_021613375.1 Megaleporinus macrocephalus | reverse complement strand
AGATTAATGTCACTGTCGGAAAGCTGACATTACTTTTCCCATCCGCAGTCCGTGTGTGTGCGAGTGTGTGCGAGTGTGTGTGTCCATGCAAATTAGCATCAGTGAGAAACCTTGGCGATGTGGCGTGTATGATTGAGTGATCGTGTTGCTAAGGAGACAAAAGCACAATTCCTACTGCCGGAGATCCAAACTTCACCTTCTGAAGCACCAAAAAATCTACTATTGCTTTGTTGTGGTTGCTGAAGTGTATAGACCATACTATACTATATAGTACTATCATACTACAGTCACTCATACTACATACTAAAATATATACTACTAGAATACTATATATAGTCATATTATATACTATACCCTCTACTCCATCACACTATAAACAGTCATACCACATGTTATTCTATATACTAATATCATACTATATACAGTTATACTACATGCTCTACCTCTATTACACTATAAACATTCATACCACATGTTTTACTATATACTAATATCATACTATATACAGTTATACTACATGCTCTACCTCTATTACACTATAAACATTCATACCACATGTTTTACTATATACTAATATCATACTATATACAGTTATACTACATGCTCTACCTCTATTACACTAGAAAGAGTTATCCTGCATACTATACTATATACTACTGTCATATTATATACTGTTATACTGCACATATATTATATGCTATTATCCCACATTTTAAACAGGTATACCGCATACTAAACTATATACTATACTATATAATACATCACATTATAAACCACATGTTATACCACATGTTTTACTGTATACTAATATCATATTATATACAGTTATACTACATGTTCTGCCTCTATTTCACTACAAACAGTTATACCACATACTATATCATATGCTATATCACACTTTAAACAGGTATACCAAATACTATACTATACTATCTACATCACACAGTTATACCACATTTTTTACAATAAATAAATATACTATATACAGTTATACTACATGTTCTACCTCTATTACAACTAAAACCGTTATGCTGCATACTATACTATATACTACTATGATATTACATACTGTTATACTACTTACTAAATTGTCTACTACATCACACTATAAACATTTATACCACATACTATATTATATGCTGTTATGACACTTTAAACAGGTATACCACACACTATACTATATACTATACAATCTATTTCCTCACATTATAAACAGTTATACCACTTTTATACTATGTTATATTATAAATAAATAAATATTATACAATATACAGTAATATTACATGTTCTACCTCCATTTCTCTATAAACAGTTATACTGCATACTATACTATATACTACTATGATACTATATACTGGTATGCTATCTACTACTGTAAAACTATGAACATTTATATCACATATTATACTATGTTGTACTATCAAACTATATTCAGTTACACTAAATACCATACTACTACCATATTACATGTTACTATGGTACCAGGTAAAGTTACATGCTATGCTACATACTCCACTATATACTACAATCATACTATATACAAGGCCATGTGTGTGCAAGTTTGTGTGGCCATGCAAATTAGCATCAGTGAGGAACCTCAGTGATGTGGCTCGTATGGTTGAGTGAACGTGTTGCTAAGGAGACAAAAACACAATTCCCACTGCCGGGGATCTGAACTTTACCTTCTGTGCATGTTACATGTGAAATTATAGGCAGTTTGAATGTTTATTCATGGCTGCAAATCCATATAATCAGTCATTCTTCATGACTGCGTCCTCCAGCACCAACGTGTGGCGTCTGAAGTTTGCTACTCTAAAGATACATGCTTTACAGATGCATGTTTCTCTTTGGGAGGTTTCTGTACAAAACTTTAAAAAGCAAACAAAAACAAAAAAGTTCTCATCTACGTTTAAGGTACTAAGCAGGTCAGGAGAGATCCAGTGCTGGAGGGCAACTGTCCTGCACAGTATAGCAATTTCAGTAAGTGTATGTTCGAGTAGAAGACCAACTGAGAACTGTGCTGGACACCAGCCGTCCAGCACCCTCCTCCTCAGACCACAGGGCTTCAGGAGAAGCTCCCAACTGACCATCTCAGCAAATAATGTCATGTTCAAAGTTCTGCCTTCATTACTTTCTGAGCTATAGAGACTTTTAAAATGTGGGTGTGGTCTTAACTGGCTTCCCAGAAATGGCCGCTAACTTCTGAACTATTGAAGCATGAAGTCCATTCATTCATTTAATGTGTGTTTGAAGTGAAGAAGAAATGCATTGGAGCAATATTGGGCCACTACTGTCTCCACACTGAAGCACCACAAATGTAGTATTGGTTTATTTCGGTTGCTATGGTGTATAATACGATGTACTATATACAGTTGTATAGTGCATACTATACTATATAGTACTATCATACTACAATCACACATGCTACATAATAAAATATATACTATTATTATACCATATATCGTTGTACTATATAATATACTATCTACTATACTACTTTACATTATAAACCTATATATCACACACTATACTATGTGCTATTATCACAATATAAACAGTTACACTATATATTTTACTATGCACTAATATCACACTATATACAGTTATACTACATGCTCTACATCTATTTCACTAAAAGCAGTTATACTGCATACTATACTATATACTACTGTCATACTATATACTGTTATATTACATACTATATTATCTACTACATCTCACTATAAACAGTTATACCACATACTATATTATATGATATTATCACACTATAAACAAGTATACTGCATACTATATACTACTATCATACTATATATAGTTATACTACTTAATGTACTATCTACTACTATTACACTATATACATTCATACAATATATTGTACATATACTACTATACTAGGGGTATAGTACTATAACAGGGGTGATACTACTGTAAATGCTATATAAAGTTATGCTACATACCACACTAATAACAAGATACATATTGCTATAACACTATATAAAATTATATTACATACTATACTGCACACATTTATTATTCATATACGCTACTTACTCCTATATATACTACAATCATACTATATACATGTATACTATATGCTATACCGTATAGTATTACCATACTATATACAATTATTGTACACACTATACTATATATTGTTATCATACTCTGCTATATTTAGTTATATCACATACCATACTACACATACTACACTACTGTCACTACACTACTATTCACCTTTATAGTAAATACTATACTATATCCTGCTATAATACGTTTTACACTTATACTACATACTATATTCTATGCAAATTCCATACTACACTGAGTTGTACTGCATACAATATTACTATCATATATGCATTCATACTACATACTGTACTATATACTACTATCATACACATTCATTTATACAACCAACTATATTATAAAATACTGTCATACTATGTATATTTATGCTACATACTATACTATCTACTGCTATCACACAATAAACAATATACAACTGTTCTATATGCTACTATCATTGTACATATATAATACATACTATACTTTATATTACCATACTATGTACAGTTATGCTACATACTATGCTATTATCTAGTTCTAAACTATGAACAGTTATACTCCATACTGCAATATCTATTAATATCATACTATATACAGTTACACTACATAGTATACTATTTAGTACTACCATACTATGTGCAGTTATAAAATATTGTGTACTATGTACGCTTTTTCTGTATAACATACTAAATCATAACGTATACTGTTATACTACATACTATATACTACAGAGATAGTAAGGCAGCAGTAAACAGTGGAAAATAGCATTTGCTTGTCAGATGGAAGTTTACACTGCAATCTGATGAAAGTGATGTCCCTGATCTGTATCAGAGGAACCCAGCAGATTTCCTCTTTGGCACATCTTGTTCCACCTCTGATGATAAAGACAGATACATCTGTTGTCTGAGATTATAGAGTACTAGCTGACGGCAGGCTGATCTTTGCACTAGGCAAAAATAGGCAGCCACTTGAGGCAAGAGCCCAGAAACATAGACATGATAACACAGTACATATGAATGTTAAATCTCCTGTTCCGATATTACTGAGAACCTCACTGTCTGCCTGTATTGCTTATTTCTTAAACAAGGAAATGATCTGCCAATACGTGAGAGATCTGTTCACTTACTGACGCTGTATAAGACAATCAGCTCTTACATAACCTTTCACAGTAATCTCAGAATTATATGAAATATTAGAAATATGCTGGTCTTGCAGTGTGGACAGTTTAAAAATGCCAGTTCTATTCCTGTATTTAGCCCAGGGCTCCACAATCGCCCCCGGCTATTAGTAACTACACTGAATCAGTGATTCATAACAAATAATATTTGAACATATATATTCATTTAAACAGCTGCTATTAAACCTTCATTACTTTAAAACTTCAGAGAACCAGAAATTATATCTTTGTTATAATTAGGTTAATGTTGCAGCCAATTAATAACACCAGTATTTAACAAGGACCCACATATTTCTCTCCAGAACTTCTTAAGTCTGGACTCTGACTGGCCCCAATACTCTCCATAAGGTTTACCTTTGGACTCTGGCTGGACCACATTGTTTCTATAGGGTTTACATCTGAATTCTAACTGGACCTCATAGTTTCTATAGGATTTACATCTGAATTCTAACTGGACCTCATAGTTTCTATAGGGTTTACATCTGGATTCTGACTGGACCACATAGTTTCTATAGGGTTTACATCTGAATTCTAACTGGACCTCATAGTTTCTATAGGGTTTACATCTGGATTCTGACTGGACCACATAGTTTCTATAGAGTTTACATCTGGATTCTGACTGGACCTCATAGTTTCTATAGAGTTTACATCTGGATTCTGACTGGAGCACATAGTTTCTATAGAGTTTACATCTGGATTCTGACTGGACCTCATAGTTTCTATAGGGTTTACATTTGAATTCTAACTGGACCTCATAGTTTCTATGGGGTTTAAATCTGAATTCTAACTGGACCTCATAGTTTCTATAGGGTTTAAATCTAGTCTCTGACTGGGCCTCATAGTTTCTATAGGGTTTACATCTAGATTGTGACTGGGCCACATAGTTTCTATAGGGTTTACATCTAGACTCTGACTGGGCCTCATAGTTTCTATAGGGTTTACATCTAGATTCTGACTGGGCCTCATAGTTTCTATAGGGTTTACATCTAGATTGTGACTGGGCCACATAGTTTCTATAGGGTTTACATCTAGACTCTGACTGGGCCTCATAGTTTCTATAGGGCTTGCATCTAGATTCTGACTGGGCCTCATAGTTTCTATAGGGTTTACATCTGAATTCTAACTTGACCACATACTTTTGATAGGGTTTAAATCTGGACTCTAATTGGACCATGTAGTTTCTGAAGGGTTTAAATCTGATGGAGTTTGAACATCTGAACAGCTTGGTCGTGTGCCATGACATTATTTCCTGTACCTATCGCACAAATCTGAGATGGTCATTTGGGACGACTCATGAATTTAAGCGCGTGCTGTGGGACTGAACACCATCATCACCATCATCTTCATCTTTATGATCATCATCAGAAATAATCTCTTCTTATGGTTTGTACAGCTGCTGTCGTCTATTTGCCCGTTCACCTGCTTCTCTTTTCCAGCTTCGCTTCAACAGGGCGGCCCGAGACTGTTCCAGGGATGGGTGCATGGATGGATGGATGAAAGGAGGGTGGGAGGGGAGGGGTGGAGGGTTGGAGAGAGAACAGGGGTGATACAGGATAGAACAAGGAAATATCTGATGCTATTTGATGGTTAACTGATTAAGTCTTGAATAAGTAGTCCCTCTTCCCTTCCCTCATTCCCCATTCAGTTCAAACCCACCGTCTCTCTCTCTCTCTCTCTCTCTCTCTCTCTCTCACTCTCTCTCACTCTCTTGCCGTATTCCCCCATTATATGCCGCCCTGTCTATCCTGTCGGACCCTCTCTTCCTCTTCCTCCTCCTCCTCCTCCTCCTCTCCTTCTCTCCCCCACTCTCCACGCAGTAGGACTGTTCTAACTCAATCGATTCCACTTGGTTTTAAAGCTGTGGGAGAACTGCTGTGTACAAGTGAAATATCTCTAAACATCTCTTTTTTTCTCCTTCGTCCTCTCTCTCTCTCTCTCTCTCTCTCTTCTTTTCCACTGTCACTTTCTCTCTTCTCCTCCTCCTTGTCTGATCTCTCTCTCTCTCTCTCTCTCTCTATCTTTCTCTCTCTCTCCCCGACGCTTGAGTAGAAGTGGACCAAAAAGGTAAAGACCATTAACGCCGCAGTTTCTCCTTCCTTCTCCCTCTTTCATTCTCTCTCTCTCTCTCTCTCTCTCTCTCTCTATCTCTCTCTCCTCCGTTCTGCAAATCCCTGGCCCCTGTGATGTGGTCGAGTTTGATGTAACTCCTTCTTCTTCCTTCATTTTCTCTCGCTTTTCTTCTCTTTTCTCTCAGCAAAACCAAAACACACACTCTCTCTCTTTCTCTCTCACTATCTCTCCCACACACTCTCACACACTCTCTCTCTCTTACTCTCACTCTCTCATTCTTCCTGTGCAATGCAAACCTCTCTCTCTCTCTCTCACTCTCTCACTCCACACACACACACACACTCGTATTTCTCTAGCTGTTTCTTTTCATTTGCCTGCTGTTTAAAAAACTCTGTTCAATTCCTATAGAGATCCAAGTGAAACCTCCTCCTCTTCCTCCTCCTCCTCCTCTTCTCTCTTCTCCTCCTCCTCATCCCTCTTCCTCCCTCCACTCGTCTCTTCATCCGCTCATCCCTTTGCCTCCCTCAGGACCGGCCTGTTGTTTGGTTTTGTTGTCAGTGGAAAGGAAAGTAAACCAGTGATGGTGCTGCTTCTCTTCTCGTGTCACTAGTCAGATGAATGAGGTGCTCCTGAAGGTCCTTCAGCCCCCGTTTACGTCACGCGCTGTGTGGTGGAGCGTCACGTCTGAGGGAGAGAGAGAGAGAGTGAGAGAGTGTGTGTGTGTGTGTGAGAGAGAGAATCAGAGAGTGTGTAAGAGAGAGAGTGTGTTTGAGAGTTGACCAACCCGAGTCTGGAGTCAGAGCCAGTAGCCACCCTCTCTGTTCACTAACCCACATTCCATTCAGATCCAAAGGAGCTTCTCACAGTCTGACTCTCACAGTCTGACTCTCACAGTCTGACTCCCAGTCTACCTCAACTAACCCAGATTTACATGTAGCATTCTCTCTCTTCTTCTATCTATCTATCTATCTATCTATCTATCTATCTATCTATCTATCTATCTATCTATCTATCGCTGTGCTTGAAAGTTTATGAACTCTTTAGAATCTCCTATATTTCTGTATGAATATGAACTAGAAAATGATGAGATGTTCTAAAAGTAGATAAAGAGAACCTGCTGTGACCCTCTCACGCAGCTATAATGTTCTATCAATGACGACAAGCTGTCCTCCAGAAAAACAGACCTGAACCTGGACACTACCACCACCACGTTTCACAGCTGGCTCGTTTTTCCAGTAGCCTTGACCTTCAGTAAACAGCAGCTGGGCAGCGTTCTTTATGGAGAGCATTGAGCTTCTCTTTGTAACCCTGTCATGATGGTGGACCTGCAGACTATTACACTCCCTGCAGTTGGACTGATCTTTGTTGGTGGACCACTTTTGGGAGGGCAGCGGTGGTCTTTCATTTCGTCCATTTGTGCACAGCCAGTTTGACAGTGGAGCCTTTAGAACTTCTGATTATGTGTTGGCCCACATTTATACAGAGATATAGTAAACTATAAAGAGTTCACTATCTATCTATCTATCTATCTATCTATCTATCTATCTATCTATCTATCTATCTATCTATCTATCTATCTCTTACACCCACTCACACTTGCACTTTAAGTCTGTTGGTTTAATCAGTGTTTTTCTCTCTTTCATGCAAACAGGCAAACACACATCCAGAGTAGGACTGAAAGAAGAGTGTGTGTGTGTGTGTGTGTGTGTGTGAGAGAGAGAGAGAGAGAGTGAGAGAGAGAGTGGTTACTACTGGATAAAACTGTCACTCTATCTGTTCCTTAATTACCTTAATACCTCTCCCTCTCTCTCCTTTTCCTGTCCCTCTTTTATTTTTCTTCCACTCTCTTATTCTCTTTATTATCTCCCCTCCTCCTCTCCCTGCTCTCCTTACTCCCTCTCTCTGTCTCTCTCTCTCTCTCTCTCTCTCTCTCTCTCTCACTCTCTCTGGCTCTCAGTTTTCGTTTGTCCCGGTACTCTGGTGCGCGTGTTGGACGTTAGTTCGGTGAAGGAGGCGGAGCACCAGTCCGGGGCCTGGTGTAAAGACCCCCTGCAGGCTGGTGACCGGCTCTACGTGATGCCCTGGACACCATACCGCACGGACATGCTGTACGAATACGCCTCCTGGGACGATTACCGGCAGAACAGAGTCACCACCACCTACAAGTGAGTGTTCTTCATATGTGCTGAGAGGGAACTGCTTTAGGAGCTCCTCGCTGAGACCCTCGCTTTTCTTTATTTAAATTTACTGGAATATATAATGTAAATTTATTGGAATATATACTGTGAATTTACTGGAATATATACTATTAATTTACTAGGCTATACATAGTAGATTTACTGGAATATATACTGTAGATTTACTGGCATATAAGTAGTAGATTTACTGGATTATACACTATACATTTACTGGAATATATACTGTAAATTTACTGGAATATACTCTATACATTTACTGGGATATATACTGTAAATTTACTGGAATATATATTGTAAATTTACAGAAATATATTCTGTGAACTTACTGGAATATACACTAAATATTTACTCTGAAATATACTGTAAATTTACAAGAATATATACTGTAAATTTACTGAAATGTACACTATACATTTAGTGGAACATATACTGTAAATTTACTGGAATATACTGTATAAATTTTCTGCAATATATACTGTAAGTTTACAGGAATATATTCTGTACATTTACTGGAATATACGCTATACATTTACTGGAATATATACTGTAAATTTACAGGAATATATACTGTAATTTACTGGAATGTACACTATAGATTTACTGGAATATATACTGGAAATTTACTGTAATAAATCCTGTACATTTACAGTAATATATACTGTAATTTACTTAAATGTACACTATAAATTTACTGGAATATATACTGTAAATGTACAGGAAAATATATATTTGAAACTACTGGAATGTACTGTATAAATTTACTGGGATTTATACTGTAAATTTACTGGAATATACTCTATAAATAAATTTACTAGGATATATAATGTAAATTTACTGGAATATAAACTCTTAATTTACACTAAACTGTGAATGTACACTATACATTTACTGGGATATATACTGTAAATTTACAGGAATATACTCTATACATTTACTGGGATATATACTGTAAATTTACTGGAATATACACTACAGATTGTTTGGGATATTTGGTTTGATATTTGGTTCTCGTTGAAGTTGGTACCGCTGTGTTTCACCCTCAGGCTGCCGAGTCGAGTGGACGGCACTGGTTTCGTGGTGTATGACGGCGCCGTGTTCTACAACAAGGAACGAACGCGCAACATCGTGAAGTACGACCTGAGGACGCGCATCAAGAGCGGAGAGGCCATCATCACCAACGCTAATTACCACGACACCTCGCCGTACCGCTGGGGGGGCAAGTCCGACATAGACCTGGCCGTGGACGAGCACGGCCTGTGGGTCATTTACGCCACTGAGGCCAACAACGGACGGCTGGTGGTCAGCCAGGTGAGAGGAAGACTCAAGAGTTCAATTAAATATAGAGAGATTTGCTCACCAACACTTTTTAGTGAGTCCCAACCTCCTAGGAAACAGTTTGTTAACAGATGACTTTCACTTTCACTTTCACTTTATATACACTAATCATCAATAACATTAACCCCACCTCCTTATCTCACTGTACTTCATCTGATTCCCTCTATACTATAGAGAGAGAAGGAGAGAGAGAGAGAGAGAGAGAGAGAGAGAGAGAGGGAGGTAGAGGGACAGGGAGGTAGAGGGAGACAGAGGGAGGGAGAGAGAGAGAGCGATAGAGATAGAGAGAGGGAGAGAGAGCGATAGAGACAGAGAGAGGGAGAGAGAGATAGAGATAGAGAGAGGGAGAGAGAGTGATAGAGACAGAGAAAGGGAGAGAGAGAGAGAGCGATAGAGACAGAGAGAGGGAGAGAGAGAGAGAGCGATAGAGACAGAGAGTGGGAGAGAGAGAGAGAGATAGAGAGAAGGACAGAAAGAGTGAGAGAGATACAGAGAGGGAGGTAGAAAAAGAGAGAGAGGGAGAGAGGGAGAGAGAGGGAGGTAGAGAGAGAGATAGAGAGAGAGGGGATAGAGGGAGAGAAAGAGAGAGAGGGAGGTAGAGAGAGAGAGAGAGGGAGAGAGAAAGGGAGAGAGAGAGAAAGGAAGAGAGAAAGAGAGAGAGAGGGAGGTAGAGAGAGATAGAGAGAGAGAGAGAGGGAGGTAGAGAGAGAGAGATAGAGAGAGAGGGAGAGAGAGAGAGAGGGAGGTAGAGAGAGAGAGACAGAGAGAGATAGAGAGGGAGAGAGAGAGGGAGAGAGAGAGGGAGAGAGAGAGGGAGGTAGAGAGAGAGATAGAGAGAGAGGGAGAGAGAGAGAGGGAGGTAGAGAGAGAGAAATAGAGAGAGAGGGAGAGAGAGAGAGGGGGAGGTAGAGAGAGAGAGGGAGGTAGAGAGAGATAGAGAGGGAGAGGAAGAGAGAGAGAGAGAGAGAGAGATAGAGAGAGAGGAAGAGAGAGAGAAAGAGAGAGCGATAGAGGGAGAGAGAGAGAGAGAGAAAGTGATAGAGATAGAGAGAGAGATAGAGAGAGAGAAAGAGTGAGAGAGATACAGAGAGGGATGTAGAGAGAGGGAGATAGAGAGAGGGAGGTAGAGAGAGAGAGAGATAGAGAGAGAGAGATAGAGAGGGAGAGAGAGAGGGAGGTAGAGAGAGATAGAGAGGGAGAGGGAAAGAGAGAGAGGGTGATAGAGGTAGAGAGAGATAGAGAGAGAGATAGAGAGAGATAGAGAGGGAGAGGGAAAGAGAGAGAGGGTGATAGAGGTAGAGAGAGATAGAGAGAGAGATAGAGAGAGAGAGAGAGAGAGAGAGAGAGGGAGGTAGAGTGGTAGAGAGAGCGAGAGAGGGAGAAAGAGAGAGGGAGGTAGAGTGGTAGAGAGAGAGAGAGGGAGAGAGAGAGAGGGAGGTAGAGAGAGATAGAGAGGGAGAGGTAGAGAGAGATAGAGAGGGAGAGGAAGAGAGAGAGAGGGTGATAGAGGTAGAGAGAGATAGAGAGAGAGATAGAGAGGGAGAGAGAGAGAGGGAGGTAGAGAGAGAGAGAGGGAGAGAGAGAGAGGGAGGTAGAGAGAGATAGAGAGGGAGAGGAAGAGAGAGAGAGGGTGATAGAGGTAGAGAGAGAGAGGGAAAAGAGTGCAATTATTTTTTTTCTTATCTCCTGTAATCTGATTGGCCGTGGTCCTAGCCTGCCACTGTCTGCTATGATCTGATTGGCTGCGGCCATTGAACGCTGTAATCTGATTGCTGTGCGTGGTGTAATGTGATTAGCTGAGTGTCTTGTCTGCTGTAATCTGATTGGCTGAGTGTCCCTGAGTGCTGTAATCTGATTGGCCGTGGTGTTTATTTTGCAGGTGAACCCGTACACTCTTCGTTTTGAGGGTACGTGGCAGACCACCTTCGAGAAGCGCATGGCGTCGGACGCCTTCGTGGCGTGCGGCGTCCTGTACGCGGTGCGCTCCGTGTACCAGGACGACGACAGTGAGGCCGGCGGGGACCTGATCCTGTACGCCTACGACACCCGCCGGGACGCCGAGAGGCCCGTCCACATCGCCTTCCCCAACCCCTACCAGCACATCTCCTCCATCAGCTACAACCCCAGAGACAACCAGCTGTACGTGTGGAACAACTACAACGTCCTGAGATACCAGCTGGAGTTCAGCCCCGCCCAGCCAACCAGCGGTAATCACCACCACCAGCACCACAGTCAGTGCTCCTCACTCAGGAAACATCTCACAGCACCACAGTCAGTGTAGAGCTCCTCTGTCAGAAACATCTCACAGCACCACAGTCAGTGTAGAGCTCCTCTGTCAGAAACATCTCACACCACCACAGTCAGTGTAGAGCTCCTCACTCAGAAACATCTCACACCACCACAGTCAGTGTAGAGCTCCTCATTCAGGAAACATCTCACAGCACCACAGTCAGTGTAGAGCTCCTCACTCAGAAACATTTCACACCACCACAGTCAGTGTAGAGCTCCTCACTCAGAAACATCTCACAGCACCACAGTCAGTGTAGAGCTCCTCTGTCAGAAACATCTCACAGCACCACAGTCAGTGTAGAGCTCCTCACTCAGAAACATCTCACAGCACCACAGTCAGTGTAGAGCTCCTCTGTCAGAAACATCTCACAGCACCACAGTCAGTGTAGAGCTCCTCTGTCAGAAACATCTCACAGCACCACAGTCAGTGTAGAGCTCCTCACTCAGAGACATCTCACACCACCACAGTCAGTGTAGAGCTCCTCAATCAGAATTATCTCACACCACCACAGTCAGTGTAGAGCTCCTCACTCAGAAACATCTCACACCACCACAGTCAGTGTAGAGCTCCTCATTCAGGAACATCTCACACCACCACAGTCAGTGTAGAGCTCCTCACTCAGAAACATTTCACACCACCACAGTCAGTGTAGAGCTCCTCACTCAGGAACATCTCACACCAGCACAGTCAGTGTAGAGCTCCTCACTCAGAAACATCTCACACCACCACAGTCAGTGTAGAGCTCCTCACTCAGAAACATCTCACAGCACCACAGTCAGTGTAGAGCTCCTCATCCAGGAACATCTCACACCACCACAGTCAGTGTAGAGCTTCTTACTCAGGAACATCTCACACCAGCACAGTCAGTGTAGAGCTCCTCACTCAGAAACATCTCACACCACCACAGTCAGTGTAGAGCTCCTCACTCAGAAACATCTCACACCAGCACAGTCAGTGTAGAGCTCCTCTGTCAGAAACATCTCACAGCACCACAGTCAGTGTAGAGCTCCTCACTCAGAAACATCTCACACCACCACAGTCAGTGTAGAGCTCCTCATCCAGGAACATCTCACAGCACCACAGTCAGTGTAGAGCTCCTCACTCAGAAACATCTCACACCACCACAGTCAGTGTAGAGCTCCTCACTCAGAAACATCTCACACCACCACAGTCAGTGTAGAGCTTCTAACTCAGGAACATCTCACACCAGCACAGTCAGTGTAGAGCTCCTCACTCAGAAACGTCTCACACCACCACAGTCAGTGTAGAGCTCCTCACTCAGACACATCTCACACCACCACAGTCAGTGTAGAGCTTCTTACTCAGAAACATCTCACACCACCACAGTCAGTGTAGAGCTCCTCACTCAGGAACATCTCACATCACCACAGTCAGTGTAGAGCTTCTTACTCAGAAACATCTCACACCAGCACAGTCAGTGTAGAGCTCCTCATCCAGGAACATCTCACACCAGCACAGTCAGTGTAGAGCTTCTTACTCAGAAACATCTCACACCACCACAGTCAGTGTAGAGCTCCTCACGCAGAAACATCTCACACCACCACAGTCAGTGTAGAGCTCCTCAATCAGGAACATCTCACAGCACCACAGTCAGTGTAGAGCTCCTCACTCAGAAACATCTCACAGCACCACAGTCAGTGTAGAGCTCCTCACTCAGAAACATCTCACAGCACCACAGTCAGTGTAGAGCTCCTCACTCAGAAACGTCTCACACCACCACAGTCAGTGTAGAGCTCCTCACTCAGACACATCTCACACCACCACAGTCAGTGTAGAGCTTCTTACTCAGAAACATCTCACACCACCACAGTCAGTGTAGAGCTCCTCACTCAGGAACATCTCACATCACCACAGTCAGTGTAGAGCTTCTTACTCAGAAACATCTCACACCAGCACAGTCAGTGTAGAGCTCCTCATCCAGGAACATCTCACACCAGCACAGTCAGTGTAGAGCTTCTTACTCAGAAACATCTCACACCACCACAGTCAGTGTAGAGCTCCTCACGCAGAAACATCTCACACCACCACAGTCAGTGTAGAGCTCCTCAATCAGGAACATCTCACAGCACCACAGTCAGTGTAGAGCTCCTCACTCAGAAACATCTCACAGCACCACAGTCAGTGTAGAGCTCCTCACTCAGAAACATCTCACAGCACCACAGTCAGTGTAGAGCTCCTCACTCAGAAAAATCTCACACCACCACAGTCAGTGTAGAGCTCCTCTGTCAGAAACATCTCACAGCACCACAGTCAGTGTAGAGCTCCTCAATCAGGAACATCTCACACCACCACAGTCAGTGTAGAGTTCCTCACTCAAGAACATCTCACACCACCACAGTCAGTGTAGAGCTCCTCACTCAGAAACATCTCACACCACCACAGTCAGTGTAGAGCTCCTCATTCAGGAACATCTCACACCACCACAGTCAGTGTAGAGCTCCTCACTCAGAAACATTTCACACCACCACAGTCAGTGTAGAGCTCCTCACTCAGAAACATCTCACACCACCACAGTCAGTGTAGAGCTCCTCATTCAGGAACATCTCACACCACCACAGTCAGTGTAGAGCTCCTCACTCAGAAACATTTCACACCACCACAGTCAGTGTAGAGCTCCTCACTCAGAAACATCTCACACCACCACTGTCAGTGTAGAGCTCCTCATTCAGGAAACATCTCACAGCACCACAGTCAGTGTAGAGCTCCTCACTCAGAAACATCTCACACCACCACTGTCAGTGTAGAGCTCCTCACTTAGAAACATCTCACACCACCACTGTCAGTGTAGAGCTCCTCACTCAGAAACGTCTCACAGCACCACAGTCAGTGTAGAGCTCCTCACTCAGAAACATCTCACACCACCACAGTCAGTGTAGAGCTCCTCACTCAGAAACATCTCACAGCACCACAGTCAGTGTAGAGCTCCTCAATCAGGAACATCTCACAGCACCACAGTCAGTGTAGAGCTCCTCACTCAGAAACATCTCACAGCACCACAGTCAGTGTAGAGCTCCTCATTCAGGAACATCTCACACCACCACAGTCAGTGTAGAGCTCCTCACTCAGAAACATCTCACACCACCACTGTCAGTGTAGAGCTCCTCACTCAGAAACATCTCACACCAGCACAGTCAGTGTAGAGCTCCTCACTCAGAAACATCCCACACCACCACAGTCAGTGTAAAGCTCCTCACTCAGAAACATCTCACACCACCACAGTCAGTGTAGAGCTCCTCTGTCAGAAACATCTCACACCACCACAGTCAGTGTAGAGCTCCTCTGTCAGAAACATCTCACACCACCACAGTCAGTGTAGAGCTCCTTACTCAGACACATCTCACACCACCACAGTCAGTGTAGAGCTCCTCACTCAGAAACATCTCACAGCACCACAGTCAGTGTAGAGCTCCTCACTCAGAAACATTTCACACCACCACAGTCAGTGTAGAGCTCCTCATTCAGGAACACCTCACACCACCACAGTCAGTGTAGAGCACCTCACTCAGAAACATCTCACACCAGCACAGTCAGTGTAGAGCTCCTCACTCAGAAACATCTCACACCACCACAGTCAGTGTAGAGCTCCTCACTCAGACACATCTCACACCAGCACAGTCAGTGTAGAGCTCCTCACTCAGACACATCTCACACCAGCACAGTCAGTGTAGAGCTCCTCACTCAGAAACATCTCACACCACCACAGTCAGTGTAGAGCTCCTCACTCAGACACATCTCACACCAGCACAGTCAGTGTAGAGCTCCTCACTCAGACACATCTCACACCAGCACAGTCAGTGTAGAGCTCCTCATTTAGGAACGTCTTACACCACCACAGTCAGTGTAGAGCTTCTCATTCAGAAACATCTCACACCACCACAGTCAGTGTAGAGCTCCTCACTCAGAAACATCTCACACCACCACAGTCAGTGTAGAGCTCCTCACTCAGACACATCTCACACCACCACAGTCAGTGTAGAGCTCCTCATTCAGGAACACCTCACACCACCACAGTCAGTGTAGAGCACCTCACTCAGAAACATCTCACACCACCACAGTCAGTGTAGAGCTCCTCACTCAGGAACATCTCACATCACCACAGTCAGTGTAGAGCTTCTTACTCAGAAACATCTCACACCAGCACAGTCAGTGTAGAGCTCCTCATCCAGGAACATCTCACACCAGCACAGTCAGTGTAGAGCTTCTTACTCAGAAACATCTCACACCACCACAGTCAGTGTAGAGCTCCTCACGCAGAAACATCTCACACCACCACAGTCAGTGTAGAGCTCCTCAATCAGGAACATCTCACAGCACCACAGTCAGTGTAGAGCTCCTCACTCAGAAACATCTCACAGCACCACAGTCAGTGTAGAGCTCCTCACTCAGAAACATCTCACAGCACCACAGTCAGTGTAGAGCTCCTCACTCAGAAACATCTCACAGCACCACAGTCAGTGTAGAGCTCCTCACTCAGAAAAATCTCACACCACCACAGTCAGTGTAGAGCTCCTCTGTCAGAAACATCTCACAGCACCACAGTCAGTGTAGAGCTCCTCAATCAGGAACATCTCACACCACCACAGTCAGTGTAGAGCTCCTCACTCAGGAACATCTCACACCACCACAGTCAGTGTAGAGCTCCTCACTCAGAAACATCTCACACCACCACAGTCAGTGTAGAGCTCCTCATTCAGGAACATCTCACACCACCACAGTCAGTGTAGAGCTCCTCACTCAGAAACATTTCACACCACCACAGTCAGTGTAGAGCTCCTCACTCAGAAACATCTCACACCACCACAGTCAGTGTAGAGCTCCTCATTCAGGAACATCTCACACCACCACAGTCAGTGTAGAGCTCCTCACTCAGAAACATTTCACACCACCACAGTCAGTGTAGAGCTCCTCACTCAGAAACATCTCACACCACCACTGTCAGTGTAGAGCTCCTCATTCAGGAAACATCTCACAGCACCACAGTCAGTGTAGAGCTCCTCACTCAGAAACATCTCACACCACCACTGTCAGTGTAGAGCTCCTCACTTAGAAACATCTCACACCACCACTGTCAGTGTAGAGCTCCTCACTCAGAAACGTCTCACAGCACCACAGTCAGTGTAGAGCTCCTCACTCAGAAACATCTCACACCACCACAGTCAGTGTAGAGCTCCTCACTCAGAAACATCTCACAGCACCACAGTCAGTGTAGAGCTCCTCAATCAGGAACATCTCACAGCACCACAGTCAGTGTAGAGCTCCTCACTCAGAAACATCTCACAGCACCACAGTCAGTGTAGAGCTCCTCATTCAGGAACATCTCACACCACCACAGTCAGTGTAGAGCTCCTCACTCAGAACATCTCACACCACCACTGTCAGTGTAGAGCTCCTCACTCAGAAACATCTCACACCAGCACAGTCAGTGTAGAGCTCCTCACTCAGAAACATCCCACACCACCACAGTCAGTGTAGAGCTCCTTACTCAGACACATCTCACACCACCACAGTCAGTGTAGAGCTCCTCACTCAGAAACATCTCACAGCACCACAGTCAGTGTAGAGCTCCTCACTCAGAAACATCTCACACCACCACAGTCAGTGTAGAGCTCCTCATTCAGGAACACCTCACACCACCACAGTCAGTGTAGAGCACCTCACTCAGAAACATCTCACACCAGCACAGTCAGTGTAGAGCTCCTCACTCAGAAACATCTCACACCACCACAGTCAGTGTAGAGCTCCTCACTCAGACACATCTCACACCAGCACAGTCAGTGTAGAGCTCCTCACTCAGACACATCTCACACCAGCACAGTCAGTGTAGAGCTCCTCACTCAGAAACATCTCACACCACCACAGTCAGTGTAGAGCTCCTCACTCAGACACATCTCACACCAGCACAGTCAGTGTAGAGCTCCTCACTCAGACACATCTCACACCAGCACAGTCAGTGTAGAGCTCCTCATTTAGGAACGTCTTACACCACCACAGTCAGTGTAGAGCTTCTCATTCAGAAACATCTCACACCACCACAGTCAGTGTAGAGCTCCTCACTCAGAAACATCTCACACCACCACAGTCAGTGTAGAGCTCCTCACTCAGACACATCTCACACCAGCACAGTCAGTGTAGAGCTCCTCACTCAGGAACACCTCACACCACCACAGTCAGTGTAGAGCTCCTCACTCAGAAACATCTCACAGCACCACAGTCATTGTAGAGCTCCTCACTCAGAAACATCTCACACCACCACAGTCAGTGTAGAGCTCCTCATTCAGGAACACCTCACACCACCACAGTCAGTGTAGAGCACCTCACTCAGAAACATCTCACACCAGCACAGTCAGTGTAGAGCTCCTCACTCAGAAACATCTCACACCACCACAGTCAGTGTAGAGCTCCTCACTCAGACACATCTCACACCAGCACAGTAAGTGTAGAGCTCCTCACTCAGACACATCTCACACCAGCACAGTCAGTGTAGAGCTCCTCACTCAGAAACATCTCACACCACCACAGTCAGTGTAGAGCTCCTCATTCAGGAACACCTCACACCACCACAGTCAGTGTAGAGCACCTCACTCAGAAACATCTCACACCACCCACAGTCAGTGTAGAGCTCCTCACGCAGAAACATCTCACACCACCACAGTCAGTGTAGAGCTCCTCAATCAGGAACATCTCAACAGCACCACAGTCAGTGTAGAGCTCCTCACTCAGAAACATCTCACAGCACCACAGTCAGTGTAGAGCTCCTCACTCAGAAACATCTCACAGCACCACAGTCAGTGTAGAGCTCCTCACTCAGAAACATCTCACAGCACCACAGTCAGTGTAGAGCTCCTCACTCAGAAAAATCTCACACCACCACAGTCAGTGTAGAGCTCCTCTGTCAGAAACATCTCACAGCACCACAGTCAGTGTAGAGCTCCTCAATCAGGAACATCTCACACCACCACAGTCAGTGTAGAGCTCCTCACTCAGGAACATCTCACACCACCACAGTCAGTGTAGAGCTCCTCACTCAGAAACATCTCACACCACCACAGTCAGTGTAGAGCTCCTCATTCAGGAACATCTCACACCACCACAGTCAGTGTAGAGCTCCTCACTCAGAAACATTTCACACCACCACAGTCAGTGTAGAGCTCCTCACTCAGAAACATCTCACACCACCACAGTCAGTGTAGAGCTCCTCATTCAGGAACATCTCACACCACCACAGTCAGTGTAGAGCTCCTCACTCAGAAACATTTCACACCACCACAGTCAGTGTAGAGCTCCTCACTCAGAAACATCTCACACCACCACTGTCAGTGTAGAGCTCCTCATTCAGGAAACATCTCACAGCACCACAGTCAGTGTAGAGCTCCTCACTCAGAAACATCTCACACCACCACTGTCAGTGTAGAGCTCCTCACTTAGAAACATCTCACACCACCACTGTCAGTGTAGAGCTCCTCACTCAGAAACGTCTCACAGCACCACAGTCAGTGTAGAGCTCCTCACTCAGAAACATCTCACACCACCACAGTCAGTGTAGAGCTCCTCACTCAGAAACATCTCACAGCACCACAGTCAGTGTAGAGCTCCTCAATCAGGAACATCTCACAGCACCACAGTCAGTGTAGAGCTCCTCACTCAGAAACATCTCACAGCACCACAGTCAGTGTAGAGCTCCTCATTCAGGAACATCTCACACCACCACAGTCAGTGTAGAGCTCCTCACTCAGAAACATCTCACACCACCACTGTCAGTGTAGAGCTCCTCACTCAGAAACATCTCACACCAGCACAGTCAGTGTAGAGCTCCTCACTCAGAAACATCCCACACCACCACAGTCAGTGTAGAGCTCCTTACTCAGACACATCTCACACCACCACAGTCAGTGTAGAGCTCCTCACTCAGAAACATCTCACAGCACCACAGTCAGTGTAGAGCTCCTCACTCAGAAACATCTCACACCACCACAGTCAGTGTAGAGCTCCTCATTCAGGAACACCTCACACCACCACAGTCAGTGTAGAGCACCTCACTCAGAAACATCTCACACCAGCACAGTCAGTGTAGAGCTCCTCACTCAGAAACATCTCACACCACCACAGTCAGTGTAGAGCTCCTCACTCAGACACATCTCACACCAGCACAGTCAGTGTAGAGCTCCTCACTCAGACACATCTCACACCAGCACAGTCAGTGTAGAGCTCCTCACTCAGAAACATCTCACACCACCACAGTCAGTGTAGAGCTCCTCACTCAGACACATCTCACACCAGCACAGTCAGTGTAGAGCTCCTCACTCAGACACATCTCACACCAGCACAGTCAGTGTAGAGCTCCTCATTTAGGAACGTCTTACACCACCACAGTCAGTGTAGAGCTTCTCATTCAGAAACATCTCACACCACCACAGTCAGTGTAGAGCTCCTCACTCAGAAACATCTCACACCACCACAGTCAGTGTAGAGCTCCTCACTCAGACACATCTCACACCAGCACAGTCAGTGTAGAGCTCCTCACTCAGGAACACCTCACACCACCACAGTCAGTGTAGAGCTCCTCACTCAGAAACATCTCACAGCACCACAGTCATTGTAGAGCTCCTCACTCAGAAACATCTCACACCACCACAGTCAGTGTAGAGCTCCTCATTCAGGAACACCTCACACCACCACAGTCAGTGTAGAGCACCTCACTCAGAAACATCTCACACCAGCACAGTCAGTGTAGAGCTCCTCTGTCAGAAACATCTCACACCACCACAGTCAGTGTAGAGCTCCTTACTCAGACACATCTCACACCACCACAGTCAGTGTAGAGCTCCTCACTCAGAAACATCTCACAGCACCACAGTCAGTGTAGAGCTCCTCACTCAGAAACATTTCACACCACCACAGTCAGTGTAGAGCTCCTCATTCAGGAACACCTCACACCACCACAGTCAGTGTAGAGCACCTCACTCAGAAACATCTCACACCAGCACAGTCAGTGTAGAGCTCCTCACTCAGAAACATCTCACACCACCACAGTCAGTGTAGAGCTCCTCACTCAGACACATCTCACACCAGCACAGTCAGTGTAGAGCTCCTCACTCAGACACATCTCACACCAGCACAGTCAGTGTAGAGCTCCTCACTCAGAAACATCTCACACCACCACAGTCAGTGTAGAGCTCCTCACTCAGACACATCTCACACCAGCACAGTCAGTGTAGAGCTCCTCACTCAGACACATCTCACACCAGCACAGTCAGTGTAGAGCTCCTCATTTAGGAACGTCTTACACCACCACAGTCAGTGTAGAGCTTCTCATTCAGAAACATCTCACACCACCACAGTCAGTGTAGAGCTCCTCACTCAGAAACATCTCACACCACCACAGTCAGTGTAGAGCTCCTCACTCAGACACATCTCACACCACCACAGTCAGTGTAGAGCTCCTCATTCAGGAACACCTCACACCACCACAGTCAGTGTAGAGCACCTCACTCAGAAACATCTCACACCACCACAGTCAGTGTAGAGCTCCTCACTCAGGAACATCTCACATCACCACAGTCAGTGTAGAGCTTCTTACTCAGAAACATCTCACACCAGCACAGTCAGTGTAGAGCTCCTCATCCAGGAACATCTCACACCAGCACAGTCAGTGTAGAGCTTCTTACTCAGAAACATCTCACACCACCACAGTCAGTGTAGAGCTCCTCACGCAGAAACATCTCACACCACCACAGTCAGTGTAGAGCTCCTCAATCAGGAACATCTCACAGCACCACAGTCAGTGTAGAGCTCCTCACTCAGAAACATCTCACAGCACCACAGTCAGTGTAGAGCTCCTCACTCAGAAACATCTCACAGCACCACAGTCAGTGTAGAGCTCCTCACTCAGAAACATCTCACAGCACCACAGTCAGTGTAGAGCTCCTCACTCAGAAAAATCTCACACCACCACAGTCAGTGTAGAGCTCCTCTGTCAGAAACATCTCACAGCACCACAGTCAGTGTAGAGCTCCTCAATCAGGAACATCTCACACCACCACAGTCAGTGTAGAGCTCCTCACTCAGGAACATCTCACACCACCACAGTCAGTGTAGAGCTCCTCACTCAGAAACATCTCACACCACCACAGTCAGTGTAGAGCTCCTCATTCAGGAACATCTCACACCACCACAGTCAGTGTAGAGCTCCTCACTCAGAAACATTTCACACCACCACAGTCAGTGTAGAGCTCCTCACTCAGAAACATCTCACACCACCACAGTCAGTGTAGAGCTCCTCATTCAGGAACATCTCACACCACCACAGTCAGTGTAGAGCTCCTCACTCAGAAACATTTCACACCACCACAGTCAGTGTAGAGCTCCTCACTCAGAAACATCTCACACCACCACTGTCAGTGTAGAGCTCCTCATTCAGGAAACATCTCACAGCACCACAGTCAGTGTAGAGCTCCTCACTCAGAAACATCTCACACCACCACTGTCAGTGTAGAGCTCCTCACTTAGAAACATCTCACACCACCACTGTCAGTGTAGAGCTCCTCACTCAGAAACGTCTCACAGCACCACAGTCAGTGTAGAGCTCCTCACTCAGAAACATCTCACACCACCACAGTCAGTGTAGAGCTCCTCACTCAGAAACATCTCACAGCACCACAGTCAGTGTAGAGCTCCTCAATCAGGAACATCTCACAGCACCACAGTCAGTGTAGAGCTCCTCACTCAGAAACATCTCACAGCACCACAGTCAGTGTAGAGCTCCTCATTCAGGAACATCTCACACCACCACAGTCAGTGTAGAGCTCCTCACTCAGAAACATCTCACACCACCACTGTCAGTGTAGAGCTCCTCACTCAGAAACATCTCACACCAGCACAGTCAGTGTAGAGCTCCTCACTCAGAAACATCCCACACCACCACAGTCAGTGTAGAGCTCCTTACTCAGACACATCTCACACCACCACAGTCAGTGTAGAGCTCCTCACTCAGAAACATCTCACAGCACCACAGTCAGTGTAGAGCTCCTCACTCAGAAACATCTCACACCACCACAGTCAGTGTAGAGCTCCTCATTCAGGAACACCTCACACCACCACAGTCAGTGTAGAGCACCTCACTCAGAAACATCTCACACCAGCACAGTCAGTGTAGAGCTCCTCACTCAGAAACATCTCACACCACCACAGTCAGTGTAGAGCTCCTCACTCAGACACATCTCACACCAGCACAGTCAGTGTAGAGCTCCTCACTCAGACACATCTCACACCAGCACAGTCAGTGTAGAGCTCCTCACTCAGAAACATCTCACACCACCACAGTCAGTGTAGAGCTCCTCACTCAGACACATCTCACACCAGCACAGTCAGTGTAGAGCTCCTCACTCAGACACATCTCACACCAGCACAGTCAGTGTAGAGCTCCTCATTTAGGAACGTCTTACACCACCACAGTCAGTGTAGAGCTTCTCATTCAGAAACATCTCACACCACCACAGTCAGTGTAGAGCTCCTCACTCAGAAACATCTCACACCACCACAGTCAGTGTAGAGCTCCTCACTCAGACACATCTCACACCAGCACAGTCAGTGTAGAGCTCCTCACTCAGGAACACCTCACACCACCACAGTCAGTGTAGAGCTCCTCACTCAGAAACATCTCACAGCACCACAGTCATTGTAGAGCTCCTCACTCAGAAACATCTCACACCACCACAGTCAGTGTAGAGCTCCTCATTCAGGAACACCTCACACCACCACAGTCAGTGTAGAGCACCTCACTCAGAAACATCTCACACCAGCACAGTCAGTGTAGAGCTCCTCACTCAGAAACATCTCACACCACCACAGTCAGTGTAGAGCTCCTCACTCAGACACATCTCACACCAGCACAGTAAGTGTAGAGCTCCTCACTCAGACACATCTCACACCAGCACAGTCAGTGTAGAGCTCCTCACTCAGAAACATCTCACACCACCACAGTCAGTGTAGAGCTCCTCATTCAGGAACACCTCACACCACCACAGTCAGTGTAGAGCACCTCACTCAGAAACATCTCACACCACCACAGTCAGTGTAGAGCTCCTCACGCAGAAACATCTCACACCACCACAGTCAGTGTAGAGCTCCTCAATCAGGAACATCTCACAGCACCACAGTCAGTGTAGAGCTCCTCACTCAGAAACATCTCACAGCACCACAGTCAGTGTAGAGCTCCTCACTCAGAAACATCTCACAGCACCACAGTCAGTGTAGAGCTCCTCACTCAGAAACATCTCACAGCACCACAGTCAGTGTAGAGCTCCTCACTCAGAAAAATCTCACACCACCACAGTCAGTGTAGAGCTCCTCTGTCAGAAACATCTCACAGCACCACAGTCAGTGTAGAGCTCCTCAATCAGGAACATCTCACACCACCACAGTCAGTGTAGAGCTCCTCACTCAGGAACATCTCACACCACCACAGTCAGTGTAGAGCTCCTCACTCAGAAACATCTCACACCACCACAGTCAGTGTAGAGCTCCTCATTCAGGAACATCTCACACCACCACAGTCAGTGTAGAGCTCCTCACTCAGAAACATTTCACACCACCACAGTCAGTGTAGAGCTCCTCACTCAGAAACATCTCACACCACCACAGTCAGTGTAGAGCTCCTCATTCAGGAACATCTCACACCACCACAGTCAGTGTAGAGCTCCTCACTCAGAAACATTTCACACCACCACAGTCAGTGTAGAGCTCCTCACTCAGAAACATCTCACACCACCACTGTCAGTGTAGAGCTCCTCATTCAGGAAACATCTCACAGCACCACAGTCAGTGTAGAGCTCCTCACTCAGAAACATCTCACACCACCACTGTCAGTGTAGAGCTCCTCACTTAGAAACATCTCACACCACCACTGTCAGTGTAGAGCTCCTCACTCAGAAACGTCTCACAGCACCACAGTCAGTGTAGAGCTCCTCACTCAGAAACATCTCACACCACCACAGTCAGTGTAGAGCTCCTCACTCAGAAACATCTCACAGCACCACAGTCAGTGTAGAGCTCCTCAATCAGGAACATCTCACAGCACCACAGTCAGTGTAGAGCTCCTCACTCAGAAACATCTCACAGCACCACAGTCAGTGTAGAGCTCCTCATTCAGGAACATCTCACACCACCACAGTCAGTGTAGAGCTCCTCACTCAGAAACATCTCACACCACCACTGTCAGTGTAGAGCTCCTCACTCAGAAACATCTCACACCAGCACAGTCAGTGTAGAGCTCCTCACTCAGAAACATCCCACACCACCACAGTCAGTGTAGAGCTCCTTACTCAGACACATCTCACACCACCACAGTCAGTGTAGAGCTCCTCACTCAGAAACATCTCACAGCACCACAGTCAGTGTAGAGCTCCTCACTCAGAAACATCTCACACCACCACAGTCAGTGTAGAGCTCCTCATTCAGGAACACCTCACACCACCACAGTCAGTGTAGAGCACCTCACTCAGAAACATCTCACACCAGCACAGTCAGTGTAGAGCTCCTCACTCAGAAACATCTCACACCACCACAGTCAGTGTAGAGCTCCTCACTCAGACACATCTCACACCAGCACAGTCAGTGTAGAGCTCCTCACTCAGACACATCTCACACCAGCACAGTCAGTGTAGAGCTCCTCACTCAGAAACATCTCACACCACCACAGTCAGTGTAGAGCTCCTCACTCAGACACATCTCACACCAGCACAGTCAGTGTAGAGCTCCTCACTCAGACACATCTCACACCAGCACAGTCAGTGTAGAGCTCCTCATTTAGGAACGTCTTACACCACCACAGTCAGTGTAGAGCTTCTCATTCAGAAACATCTCACACCACCACAGTCAGTGTAGAGCTCCTCACTCAGAAACATCTCACACCACCACAGTCAGTGTAGAGCTCCTCACTCAGACACATCTCACACCAGCACAGTCAGTGTAGAGCTCCTCACTCAGGAACACCTCACACCACCACAGTCAGTGTAGAGCTCCTCACTCAGAAACATCTCACAGCACCACAGTCATTGTAGAGCTCCTCACTCAGAAACATCTCACACCACCACAGTCAGTGTAGAGCTCCTCATTCAGGAACACCTCACACCACCACAGTCAGTGTAGAGCACCTCACTCAGAAACATCTCACACCAGCACAGTCAGTGTAGAGCTCCTCACTCAGAAACATCTCACACCACCACAGTCAGTGTAGAGCTCCTCACTCAGACACATCTCACACCAGCACAGTAAGTGTAGAGCTCCTCACTCAGACACATCTCACACCAGCACAGTCAGTGTAGAGCTCCTCACTCAGAAACATCTCACACCACCACAGTCAGTGTAGAGCTTCTCATTCAGAAACATCTCACACCACCACAGTCAGTGTAGAGCTCCTCACTCAGAAACGTCTCACACCAGCACAGTCAGTGTAGAGCTTCTTACTCAGAAACATCTCACACCAGCACAGTCAGTGTAGAGCTCCTCACTCAGAAACATCTCACACCAGCACAGTCAGTGTAGAGCTCCTCACTCAGAAACATCTCACACCACCACAGTCAGTGTAGAGCTCCTCACTCAGACACATCTCACACCAGCACAGTCAGTGTAGAGCTCCTCACTCAGACACATCTCACACCAGCACAGTCAGTGTAGAGCTCCTCATTTAGGAACGTCTTACACCACCACAGTCAGTGTAGAGCTTCTCATTCAGAAACATCTCACACCACCACAGTCAGTGTAGAGCTCCTCACTCAGAAACGTCTCACACCAGCACAGTCAGTGTAGAGCTTCTTACTCAGAAACATCTCACACCACCACAGTCAGTGTAGAGCTTCTTACTCAGAAACATCTCACACCACCACAGTCAGTGTAGAGCTTCTTACTCAGAAACATCTCACAGCACCACAGTCAGTGTAGAGCTCCTCACGCAGAAACATCTCACACCACCACAGTCAGTGTAGAGCTCCTCACGTAGAAACATCTCACAGCACCACAGTCAGTGTAGAGCTTCTTACTCAGGAACATCTCACACCAGCACAGTCAGTGTAGAGCTCTTCACTCAGAAATGTCTCACACCACCACAGTCAGTGTAGAGCTTCTTACTCAGAAACATCTCACAGCACCACAGTCAGTGTAGAGCTTCTTACTCAGAAACATCTCACAGCACCACAGTCAGTGTAGAGCTTCTTACTCAGAAACATCTCACACCAGCACAGTCAGTGTAGAGCTTCTTACTCAGAAACATCTTACACCACCACAGTCAGTGTAGAGCTCCTCACACAGAAATATCTCACACCACCACAGTCAGTGTAGAGCTCCTCACTCAGAAACATCTCACATCACCACAGTCAGTGTAGAGCTTCTCACTCAGAAACATTTCACACCACCACAGTCAGTGTAGAGCTCCTCACACAGAAATATCTCACACCACCACAGTCAGTGTAGAGCTCCTCACTCAGAAACATCTCACACCACCACAGTCAGTGTAGAGCTCCTCTGTCAGAAACATCTCACACCGTTTAGGAGAAACCACAGAACATCAGCGCATGAAGGAGTGAAGGAGAGAATGGAGGAGCAAAAGAGGAACCAAGACTGTGTTCCATTACTTCTTCTACTACTTTTTATATTTATCTACATTGTAATACTTACATCTTTCTCTGTCTCTCTGTCTCTCTCTGTTTCTCTCTCTGTCTCTCTCTCTGTCTCTCTCTCTCTCTCTCTCTCTCTCTCTCTCTCTCTCTGTTTCTCTCTCTCTGTCTCTCTCTCTCTGTTTCTCTCTCTGTTTCTCTCTCTCTGTCTTTCTCTCTCTCTCTGTTTCTCTCTCTGTCTCTTTCTCACTCTCTCTCTGTCTCTTTCTCACTCTCTCTCTTTATCTATCTCTGTCTCTCTCTCGCTCTGTTTCTCTCTCTCTCCCTCTCTCTCTCTCCCTCTGTTTCTCTCTCTCTCTCTTTCCCTCTCTCTCTCTGTTTCTTTTTCTGTCTCTTTCTCTCTCTCTGTCTCTCTCTGTCTGTATCTATCTCTGTCTCTCTCTCTGTTTCTCTATCTCTCTGTCTCTCTCTCTGTGTGCTTCCCTCTCTCTTTCTATCTTTCAATCTCTATCTCTTTCTTTCTCTGTCTCTCTCCCTGTGTGTTTCCTTCTCCCTTTTCTATCTCTCTTTCTGTCTGTCTCCCTCTCTCTCTTTTTCTGTCCTTCTGTCTCTTTCTCTCTGTCTCTTTCTTTCTGTGTCTCTGACTTTCTTTTTTTCTCTCTGTGTCTCTTTCTGTCTCTCTCTGTCTTTCTCTGTCTGTCTCTACATCTTTCTGTCCCCTGTCTCTCGCTCTTTTTCTGTCCCTCTGTCTCTCTCTTTCTCTCTTTGTCTCTTTCTCTCTGTGTGTCTGACTTTCTCTTTGTCTCTGACTGTGTGTCTCTCTCTGTCTCTCGCTCTCTTTCTGTCCCTCTGTCTGTCTATTACTCTTTCTGTCTCTTATTGTCTCTCTCTCTCTCTCTGTCTCTCTCTGTGTCTCTGACTTTCTCTCTCTGGTTTTCTCTCTCTATCTATCATTTTTTATCTTCCTCTCTTTCCTCTCTTGTCTCCTTTTTCTCACTCTCTTTCTCTTTCTCTTCATCTCTCTCTCTCTCTCTTTCTCTCTCTCTCTCAGACCCTCTCTCCACTCCTCTTCTCTCCTCCTCCCTCTCTCCTCTCTCCTCCACAGTGTTTCTGGCCTTCAGCCCCTCGCCTCCCCCCTCCGTGACCTTTAACCCGGCGGGGGCGATAAACCGTGCTCCGGCCGGCCGTCCCTTCACCGCCACCGTGCCGGTCACTGTCCGGCCGCGTCACACACACACTCACACACACACTCCACACACACGGATGTGTGACGGCCGCGTCAGCAGAGGGGTCCAGTGGCCCCCCACCCACAGAGGAGACACGGTGGAGAGACCCTGTCCTAAAGGATCGCTCGGTAAGATTCACACTGACTACATAACGTAATATTAGCAATAATAATAATAATAGTAATAATAATAATAATAATAATAATAATAATAATAATAATAATAATAATAATAATAATAATAATAATAATAATAATAATAATGATAAAGTAACAATAATACCAATAGGCAGTAATACTTATAAGTGGTTGCTATAGCACCACAGGTGGTTTCTAAGTTGTTGCTAAATTACTACTATTGTATCTCAAATGTGACTAGGGTGTTGCTATGAGGTTGCTATAGTATCCCAGGTGGTTGTTAAGGTGTTGCTATGCATTCCTGATGGTTTATAAAAGTGTTGCTAGGTAATACTTATGGTATACTAGGTGGTTTCTGTGTGGTTGCCTGGTATTCCTGATGGTTGAAAGAGTGCTGCTACTTATAGTATATCAGGTGGTTGCTAGGTGGCTGCTGCTTGTTGCTAGGATATCCTCGATGGTTCCCAAGCTGTTGTGTAAAATTCTGTGTTAATCCCAATCAGAGTTCTGACCGTCTCTGTGATGGTCCATCCTTCCAGGAGGTTCAGATCAGAGTTTCCCCCAGAGTGTGTGTGTGTGTGTGTGTGTGTGTATGTATGTGTGTGTGTGTGTGTGTGTGTGTGTGTGTGTGTGTGTGTGTGTGTGTGTGTGTGTGTAGTTGAGGTCTTTCATCTTTAGCTGTTCATAAAGCTGCAGCCTGGTGTCCTCTGGATGAACTTGCCTGGAGAGAAGAGAGAGAGACTCAAAGAGAGGCAGAGAGAGGGATGAAAAAAGAGTGAGAGAGAGAGGGATGGAGAAAGACTGAGAGAGAAAGGGATGGAGAAAGAGGGAGAGAGAGGGGGATGGAGAAAGAGGGTGAGAGAGAGGGATTGAGAAAGAGGGAGAGAGACAGAGAAGGATGAAGAGAGAGAGAGATGGAAAGAGAGGGAGAGAGACAGAAAAGGATAAAGAGAGAGAGAGAGATGGAAAGAGAGGGAGAGAGACAGAGAAGGATAAAGAGAGAGAGAGAGAGAGATGGAAAGAGAAGGAGAGAGACAGAGAAGGATAGAGAGAGAGAGAGATGGTAAGAGAGGGAGAGAGACAGAGAAGGATAAAGAGAGAGAGAGATGGAAAGAGAAGGAGAGAGACAGAGAAGGATGAAAAGAGAGAGAGATGGAAAGAAAGGGAGAGAGACAGAGAATGATGAAGAGAGAGAGAGATGGAAAGAGAGGGAGAGAGACAGAGAAGGATGAAGAGAGAGAGAGATGGAAAGAGGGGGAGAGAGACAGAGAAGGATAGAGAGAGAGAGATGGAAAAAGAGGGAGAGAGACAGAGAAGGATAGAGAGAGAGAGAGATGGAAAGAGAGGGAGAGAGACAGAGAAGGATAGAGAGAGAGAGAGATGGAAAGAGAGGGAGCGAGACAGAGAAGGATAGAGAGAGAGAGAGAGAGAGGAAACTAGTAAAAAGTAAAATAACTCGGAAAAGACCTCCAGAAAGGAGGTGTTACTGTGTGTGTTATTGTGTGTGTTACTGTGTGTGTTATTGTGTGTGTTACTGTGTGTGTTGTGTTATTGTGTGTGTTACTGTGTGTGTTATTGTGTGTGTTATTGTGTGTGTTACTGTGTGTGTTATTGTGTGTGTTATTGTGTGTGTTACTGTGTATGACACTGTGTGTTATTGTGTGTGTTACTTTGTATGATACTGTGTGTGTTATTGTGTGTGTTATTGTGTGTGTTGTTGTGTGTGGTACTGTGTATGTTATTGTGTCTGTTACTGTGTATGATACTGTGTGTGTTACTGTGAATGGTACTGTGTGTGTTACTGTGTGTGTTATTGTGTGTGTTATTGTGTATGTTATTGTGTCTGTTACTGTGTATGATACTGTGTGTGTTATTGTGTGTGTTACTGTGTGTGTTATTGTGTGTGTTATTGTGTATGTTGTTGTGTCTGTTACTGTGTATGATACTGTGTGTGTTATTGTGTGTGATACTGTGTGTGCTATTGTGTGTGTTATTGTGTGTGTTACTGTGTGGTAGTGTGTGTGTTACTGTGTGTGTTATTGTGGTACTGTGTGTAATAGTGTGTGTTATTGTGTGATAGTGTGTGTTATTGTGGTACTGTGTGTGATAGTGTGTGTTATTGTGGTACTGTGTGTAATAGTGTGTGTGATAGTGTGTGTGACAGTGTGTATTATTGTGTGTGTTACCGTGTGGTAGTGTGTGTGTTACTGTGTGTGTTATTGTGGTACTGTGTGTAATAGTGTGTGTTATTGTGTGATAGTGTGTGTTATTGTGGTACTGTGTGTGATAGTGTGTGTTATTGTGGTACTGTGTGTAATAGTGTGTGTGATAGTGTGTGTGACAGTGTGTATTATTGTGTGTGGTAGTGTGTAATAGTGTGTGTTACTGTGTGTGACAGTGTGTGATAGTGTGTGTTATTGTGTGGTACTGTGTGTGACAGTTTGTGGTATAGGTTGCAGTGTATCTCAAAGGATTGTTGAGGTGTTGCTAGGTGGTTGCTGTGATGTCCCAGGTGGTTGCTATTCAGTTGCTATGGTATTATTACTATGGGGGGGGGGGGGGTGTATTTGTCATTTGACCTTAATTATAAAAACTGTATGTCCAGTTAAACTGCTGTATGTAAGCCCACCATGATATCCGGTCTGATTCCCGATGTCCCGACCATTCTGGTTCTGGACAGGTCTGCTGTCTGCTGGACAGTGTTGGCAGTATGTTCAGACCAGTTTAATAAGGGTTATTCAGACGTGTGCTCGGGCAAGCTCAGAGAACCCATAGAACCCATAGAAAATAAAACATGTAAGTAATTATTAATGGTTTATTATGTAATGTGAACCAGGCTGGGCTGAAGAGAGAACCCTGAGGAACCCCACTCCCAGTGTCCAGGAATTGAGCTTGTAGACTGTGGAGTCCGAGTGACCGAAGCGAATAGAACCCAGACTTTCAATAAACTGGTTAAACTGTATTTAATCAAGCCCTACAGAGGACCAAGCTCTCTCTCTCTCTCTCTCTCTCTCTCTCTCTCTCTCTCTCTCTCTCTCTCTCTCAGGTATAGCCTCCTATCACTGCATGGCTGATGATGTGGTGTGGAACCCTCGTGGGCCTGACCTTAGTAACTGTACTTCACCCTGGGTCAGCCAGGTTGCTCAGAAGGTCAGTTTGGGGTCAGAGGTCACTACTGCAAAAAAAAAAAAAAAAAAAATATATATATATATATATATATATATATATATATATATATAGAGAGAGAGAGTGTAGGTGTATTAATACTAACAGTATATATGTATATTGTGTAGTGTTATTAATACTAACAGTATATATGTATGTTGTGTAGTTGTATTAATACTAACAGTATATATATATTGTGTAGTTGTATTAATACTAACAGTATATATGTATGTTGTGTAGTTGTATTAATACTAACAGTATATATATATATATTGTGTAGTTGTATTAATACTAACAGTATATATGTATATTGTGTAGTTGTATTAATACTAACAGTATATATGTTTGTTGTGTAGTTGTATTAATACTAACAGTATATATGTATGTTGTGTAGGTGTATTAATACTAACAGTATATATGTATAGTGTGTAGGTGTATTAATACTAACAGTATATATGTATATTGTGTGGTGTTATTAATACTAACAGTATATATGTATGTTGTGTAGTTGTATTAATACTAACAGTATATATATATATATTGTGTAGTTGTATTAATACTAACAGTATATATGTATGTTGTGTAGTTGTATTAATACTAACAGTATATATGTATGTTGTGTAGTTGTATTAATACTAACAGTATATATATATATTGTGTAGTTGTATTAATACTAACAGTATATATGTATATTGTGTAGTTGTATTAATACTAACAGTATATATGTATGTTGTGTAGTTGTATTAATACTAACAGTATATATGTATGTTGTGTAGTGGTATTATTACTAACAGTATATATGTATGTTGTGTAGTTGTATTAATACTAACAGTATATATATATATTGTGTAGTTGTATTAATACTAACAGTATATATGTATATTGTGCAGTTGTATTAATACTAACAGTAGATGTATATTGTGTAGTGGTATTAATACTAACAGTAGATATATGTTGTGTAGTTGTATTAATACTAACAGTATATATGTATGTTGTGTAGTTGTATTAATACTAACAGTAGGTATATGTTGTGTAGTTGTATTAATACTAACAGTATATATGTATGTTGTGTAGTTGTATTAATACTAACAGTAGATATATGTTGTGTAGTTGTATTAATACTAACAGTATATATGTATGTTGTGCAGTTGTATTAATGCTAACATTAGATATATGTTGTGTAGTTGTATTAATACTTACAGTATATATGTATATTGTGTAGTGTTATTAATACTAACAGTATATATGTATGTTGTGTAGTTGTATTAATACTTACAGTATATATGTATATTGTGTAGTGTTATTAATACTAACATTAGATATATGTTGTTTAGTTGTATTAATACTAACAGTATATATGTATATTGTGTAGTTGTATTAATACTAACAGTATATATGTATGTTGTGTAGTTGTATTAATACTAACAGTATATATGTATGTTGTGCAGTTGTATTAATGCTAACATTAGATATATGTTGTGTAGTTGCATAAATACTTACAGTATATATGTATATTGTGTAGTGTTATTAATACTAACAGTATATATGTATGTTGTGTAGTTGTATTAATACTTACAGTATATATGTATATTGTGTAGTGTTATTAATACTAACAGTATATATGTATGTTGTGTAGTTGTATTAATACTAACAGTATATATGTATATTGTGTAGTTGTATTAATACTAACAGTATATATGTATGTTGTTTAGTTGTATTAATACTAACAGTAGGTATATGTTGTGTAGTTGTATTAATACTAACAGTATATATGTATGTTGTGCAGTTGTATTAATACTACCAGTAGATATATGTTGTGTAGTTGTATTAATACTAACATTAGATATATGTTGTGTAGTTGTATTAATACTAACAGTATATATGTATGTTGTGTAGTTGTATTAATACTAACATTAGATATATGTTGTGTAGTTGTATGAATACTAACAGTAGATATATGTTGTGTAGTTGTAGTAATACTAACAGTATATATGTATGTTGTGTAGTTGTATTAATACTAACATTAGATATATGTTGTGTAGTTGTATGAATACTAACAGTATATATGTATGTTGTGTAGTTGTATTAATACTAACAGTAGATATATGTTGTGTAGTTGTATGAATACTAACAGTATATATGTATGTTGTGTAGTTGTATTAATACTAACATTAGATATATGTTGTGTAGTTGTATTAATACTAACAGTATATATGTATGTTGTGTAGTTGTATTAATACTAACATTAGATATATGTTGTGTAGTTGTATGAATACTAACAGTAGATATATGTTGTGTAGTTGTGTTAATACTAACAGTAGATATATGTTGTGTAGTTGTATGAATACTAACAGTAGATATATGTTGTGTAGTTGTATGAATACTAACAGTATATATGTATGTTGTGTAGTTGTATTAATACTAACATTAGATATATGTTGTGTAGTTGTATGAATACTAACAGTATATATGTCTGTATTTATATATGTGTGTGTGTGTGTGTTTGTGTTATGTAGCTGTATTATTTTTACTGTGTATTAAATTATAATTTGTTGCTGCAGATAAAAAGCGGGGAGAATGCCGCCCACATCGCTGCTGTGCTTGTCAATCATACACGAGGGCGTGTCTATGCTGGTGATGTCACTTCCTCTGTGCGTTTGATGGAGCAGCTGCTGGACATCCTGGACTCCCAACTACAGGCGCTTCGTCCGGCCAGCAAAGATTCAGCCACACGCAACTACAACAAAGTACATAAAATCCACATCTTCACAGATTTACTACACAATTACTACACAATTACTACACAACTACTATAGATTAACCTTACTACACAACAGACAGATTTACTACAGCTTTACTGCCCAATTACTCCATAGTTACTACATATTTACAAAAAATACTGTAAAATCACTAAACAATTACTACATATTTACTACAAAATTACTACAGGTTTACTACACAATTACTACACAACTACTATAGATTAACCTTACTACAAAACAGACAGATTTACTACAAAATTACTACAGGCTTACTACACAACTACTACACAACTACTATAGATTAACCTTACTACAAAGATTTACTACAGCTTTACTGCCCAATTACTCCACAGTTACTACAGATTTACAAAAAATACTGTAAAATCACTAAACAATTACTACATATTTACTACACAATTACTACAGATTTACTACAGATTACACATCATTATGGCAGGTTTACCACAAACATACTACAGATTTATTACACAGTTGCTCCACAGTTACTACAGATGTATTACACCATTACTGCAGATTCACTACAGGTTAACTACAGTGAAATGTGAAAATCATCAAAACATCAAAATAAAACATCAAGATTGAGGTTCTAGTAAAGAGAGCATCCAGAATGAGGTTCTAGTAAACAGCACATCCAGAATAAGGTTTTAGTAAAGTTAACATACAGAATGAGGTTCTAGTAAACAGCACATCCAGAATGAGGTTCTAGTAAACAGCACATCCAGAATAAGGTTCTAGTAAAATTAACATCCAGATTGAGGTTCTAGTAAACAGCACATCCAGAATGAGGTTCTAGTAAACAGCACATCCAGAATAAGGTTTTAGTAAAGTTAACATACAGAATGAGGTTCTAGTAAACAGCACATCCAGAATGAGGTTCTAGTAAACTGAACATCCAGAATGAGGTTCTAGTAAACAACACATCCAGAATAAGGTTCTAGTAAAATTAACATCCAAAATGAGGTTCTAGTAAACAGCACATCCAGAATGAGGTTCTAGTAAATTAAACATCTAGAATGAGGTTCTAGTAAACTGAATGTCCAGAATGAGGTTCTAGTAAACTGATCTTCTAGAATGAGGTTCTAGTAAACTGAACATCCAGAATGAGGTTCTAGTAAAGTTAATACCCAGAATAAGGTTCTAGTAAACTGAACTTCTAGAATGAGGTTCTAGTAAACTGAACATCCAGAATGAGGTTCTAGTAAAGTTAACACCCAGAATAAGGTTCTAGTAAACTGAACTTCTAGAATGAGGTTCTAGTAAAGTTAATTTCCAGAATAAGGTTCTAGTAAACTGAACATCCAGAATGAGGTTAGAACCTTTGGAATATTTTGGAGTATATCTACACTCTGTGGAACGTTCCTGATATGTATAGTGTTTAAGTGATTCCAGAGTTCTGAGTGAAGCTTTTGAAACCCTGATCTTTAAAATCATGTCTTTCAGCTTCAGAAGCGAGAGAGGACCTGCAGGGCGTTTATTCAGGTATGTATGGAGAAGGTCAGGTCAGTGACAGAGCTGGTCAGTGGATGGTCATGATATGTGTAATTATCAGTAGTGATGTCCATCATGTAACACGCTCACAGCGGGAGAGCTCTGTATCAGAACACCAGTTTCAGAGAACATGCATGAGGTTCCGTATTGTTACTGCTTTGGCTAAAACTTGTACAGTCAGTTCTGTAACATACAGTCAATTCTGTAACATACAGTCAGTTCTGTAACATACTGTCAACTCTGTATCATATGGTCAGTTCTGTAACATACAGTCAGTTCTGTAACATAAAATTAGCTCTGTAACATTCGGTCAGTTCTGTAACATGCAGTCAGTTCTGTAACATGCAGTCAATTCTGTAACATGCTGTCAGCTCTGTGCTATACTCTCAGTTCTGTAACATAGTCAGTTCTGTAATATACAGTCAGTTCTGGAACAGTCAGTTCTGTAATATACAGTCAGTTCTTTAACATACACTCAGTTCTGTAACGTAGTCAGTTCTCTAATATACTGTCAGTTCTGTAATATAGTCAGTTCTCTAATATACTGTCAGTTCTGTAATATAGTCAGTTCTGTAATATACTGTCAGTTCTGTAATATACAGTCAGTTCTGGAACAGTCAGTTCTGTAATATACAGTCAGTTCTTTAACATACACTCAGTTCTGTATTATAGTCAGTTCTGTAATATACTGTCAATTCTATAATATAGTCAGTTCTGTATTATAGTCAGTTCTGTAACATACAGTCAGTTCTGAGTCCTATTGTCATTTCTATATCATACGTTCAGTTCTGTATCATACAGTCAGTTCTGTAGCATAAGGCCAGGTCTGTATCGTATGGTCATTTCTGTATCATATGGTCAGTTCTGTATCATACAATCAGGTCTGTATCATGCGGTCAGTTCTGTATCATACGGTCAGTCCTGTATCATACAATCAGTTCTGTACCATATGGTCAGTTCTGTGTCATATGGTCAGTTCTGTATTTGTACAGTCAGTGCTGTATCGGGTAGTCAGTTCTTTACTGTATGGACGGTTTTCTTTCATACAGTCAGATCAGCTTCATTTGGTCAGTGTTTCACTCAGAGAAGGTCAGAGAACTCTCCACTGCTCACACAGTAGACATCACTAGTCAGTCTCTGAGTCTGTAGAGTTTAATTTCTGTTACGGTCCCGAACTGTTCCAGGCGCTGGTCCAGACGGTGGATAATCTACTGCGCTGGGAAGCGCTGGACTCGTGGCAGGACATGAACGTGACTGAACAGTCTCACACGGCCACCATGGTGCTGGACGTCATGGAGAAAGCGTCCTTCCTTCTGGCCAACAACCTGTACGAGGGGCGCTTCAGTGACCGAGCACCAAACGTGGGTAAGACACAGACTTGTGCAGTGCTCGTCTGAAGACCCCAGAGATTCAGAGTGTGTGACCACTTTCACATTAACACAATACTACACAGACACTACACAGGCACTACACAGACACTACACAGACACTATACAGACACTACACAGACACTACACAGACACCACACAGACACTATACAGACACTACACAGACACTATACAGACACTACACAGACACTACACAGACACCACACAGACACTATACAGACACTACACAGACACTATACAGACACCACACAGACACTATACAGACACTACACAGACACTACACAGACACTACACAGACACCACACAGACACTATACAGACACTACACAGACACTATACAGACACTACACAGACACTACACAGATACTATGTAGACACTATACAGACACCACACAGACACTACACAGACACTATACAGATACTACACAGACACTACACAGACACTATACAGACACTACACAGACACTACACAGACACCACACAGACACTATACAGACACTACACAGACACTGTACAGACACTATACAGATACTACACAGACACTACACAGATACTACACAGATACTATGTAGACACTATACAGACACCACACAGACACTACACAGACACTACACAGACACTACACAGACACTATACAGATACTACACAGACACTACACAGACACTATACAGACACCACACAGACACTACACAGACACTATACAGATACTACACAGACACTACACAGACACTATACAGACACTATACAGACACTACACAGACACTATACAGATACTACACAGACACTACACAGACACTATACAGACACCACACAGACACTACACAGACACTATACAGATACTACACAGACACTACACAGACACTATACAGACACTATACAGACACTACACAGACACTATACAGACACTACACAGACACTATACAGACACTATGTAGACACTATACAGACACCACACAGACACTACACAGACACTACACAGACACTATACAGACACTATACAGACACTACACAGACACTATACAGACACTACACAGACACTATACAGACACTATGTAGACACTATACAGACACCACACAGACACTACACAGACACTATGTAGACACCACACAGACACTACACAGACACTATACAGATACTACACAGACACTACACAGACACTATACAGATACTACACAGACACTATACAGATACTACACAGACATTATACAGATACTACACAGATACTTCTCCACCTCAGCTAACTGTAGTGTGTGTGGTGTGTGTATGTGTGTGTGTATGTGTGTGTGTGTGTGTGTGTGTGTGTGTGTGTGTGTGTGTGTGTGGTAGATCTGGAGGTGTACGTGCTGAACACAGAGATGGGGATTAGAGATCTACACTTCCCTCATTCGTACGACAGCGACAGCACCATCCACCTCTCACCAGCTACCATCAAACAGTACAGCCGCAACGGTCAGTCCCTCTCTCTCGCTCTCTCTCTCTCTCTCTCTCTTTCTCTATGTCCCTCTCTCTATGTCTCTCTCTCTCCCTCTCCCTCTTTCTCTCTCCCTCTCTCTCTCTGTCTCACTATTTTTTTATGTATCTCTCTTTCTCTGTCTCTCACAGTCTCTCTCTGTCTCTCTTTGTCTCTGTCTTTCTTTCACTCTTTCTTTTTTGTCTTTTTCTCTTTCTCTGTCTCTCACAGTCTCTCTCTGTCTATTTTCTCTCTGTCTCTCTTTCTCTGTCTTTGTATCTCTTGCCTTCTCACTATGTTACTTTTCTGCTCCCTCTATTGATGTCTCTCTTTCTCTCTGTCCTCTCTCCTTTATTTCACTCTCTCTTTGTCTCACTATGTCTCTCTTCTCTTTCTCTCTTTTCTCCTTTTCTTCTTTAATTTATTCTGTTCTCTATCCTCTCTTACATTCCCCTATATGTCCCTCTCCTTCCTTCCTCTCACTGCCGTTCTTCCTCTGTTTTCTTCTTCGTTCTTTGTCTCTCTCCTCTCTGTTTTACTCTCTCTCTCCGCCTCGACCTCCACACAATACAGGTAGGTAGGTTGGAAGGTTCCCGTTGTCACGGCAACTGTCTCCACAGTTACGGTCGCCATGGTCACCGTGCTGGCGGTTGCCGTGGTGATGGCGCGGGGTGCCTTTGTGTGGGTTCTGGTTGCTGTGCGTCGAGTCTCAGAGTCGCAGTATCAGATCCAGCTGAAGCTGTTAGCGTTAGCATTAGCTAACAAATACCATTTCCCCTTTCCAGTCCACAGCAGATCCTACCTGTTCACAGCCAATCAGAATACAGCTCATTTACATACGTCTTAAAGACACAGTAACGTGAGCAGCCTGTGTGTGGCAGAGTGGGACAGAAGGACAGGCGGTGGAAGTGAAGAGGACATCAGAAAACCCTGTGTTGTCCTCTCTAATATATAACAGCTCGTATCCAGGTTAGAAGGTCAGAAGGTCAGAAGGTTGAGTAAAGAGGACGTTAGTCATACAGCTGGTTAGAAGACTCTGGCTGACCTCTGCTTCGTCTCTACAGGTCAGGTGAAGGTGGTCTTTGCTCTCTATAAGAACCTCGGCTCATTCCTGTCTACGCAAAATGCCACGGTGAAGACGGAGGTGGAGCTAAAGCCAGGGGGGCGGAACTTGGCCGTCAATTCACACGTAATCTCCGCCTCCATGAATAAAGAGTCCAGTCGAGTGTTTCTGACTGAGCCGGTCATTTTCACACTGCGACACTTACAGGTACGTACTCAACATCTATCTATCTATCTATCTATCTATCTATCTATCTATCTATCTATTTAACTGTCTGTACCTCTTATGTTCTATCTATCTATCTATCTATCTATCTATCTATCTATCTATCTATTTAACTGTCTGTACCTCTTATGTTCTATCTATCTATCTATCTATCTATCTATCTATCTATCTATCTATCTATCTATCTATCTATCTATCTATGAATTGAACTGTCTGTCAGTCTGTGCTTCTATCTATCTCTCTATATGTGTCTGTATCTGTCTATCTACCATTTTGAATGTAATTATCTATCTATTTATCTGTGTATCTCTCTGTCTGTCAGTCTGTCTGTCGGCGGTGGTCTGAGTGCTGATATGATCAGCTGTGTGGTGTCTGGCTTTTTTCCCAGACCGTCTCTGTCAATAACACTGACACTAATATTTACAGTGTCAGTGACTATAATACACAATAATCTGCTAACGGGCAAAAACAACATCGTCTTCAAATTAAAATCAGTCTTAAATAATCTCTTAACAGGGCAGAGTGTGTTTATATGTATGTTCTTTATTCCAGTTGGAGAATCACTACAGTCCGAACTGCTCGTTCTGGAACTACTCGGAGCGTTCGATGACGGGACAGTGGTCCTCTCAGGGCTGCAGACTGATAGACACCAACAATACGCACACCACCTGCTCCTGCTCACACCTCACCAACTTCGCTCTGCTGATGAACCACCAGCAGCCTGCTGTGAGTCTGCATACACACACATACACATCCTCGCAAACGCATCGCACACCATGAAAAAACTCAAACAAGGAGTTCAGACACTGTAAACTTTACTGTACAGTTACTACACAGCACTGTATGAATACTCTTGTACTGTAATCACCTTCACATTATTTGTACTATAATGATGATATTTACACACTATTTTGACTGTAAAGATTACATTTATACATTATTTCTACTGTAAATATAATGTATAGTGTCTGTATAATGTCTGTATAGTGTCTATAATTTCTACTCTATAGATAATGTATAGATACTTTTACACACTTTTTGTACTGTAAAGACAACTTTTACACACACTTTGGACTACAAAGATAACTTTTATACACTATTGCTACTGTAAAGATAATGTTTATATGCTATTTCTACTCTACAGATAATGTATAAATACTTTTACACACTAATTAACAAAGATAACTTTTAGACACTTTCTGCTGTAAAGATAATGTTTATATGTTATTTCTACTCTATATATTATGTATAGATACTTTTGCACACTATTTGGACTGTAAAGATTATGTTTATTCACAATTGGGACTGTAAAGAAACTTCTACACACTATTTCTACTGTATAGATAACTTTTACACACTATTTGGACTGTAATTATAACTTTTATACTCTATTTGTACTCAAACGATAACTTTTACATACTATTTGTACTGTTAGAATAACTTTACACATTATTAGTAACTTTTACACACTATTTGTACTGTAAAAATAACTTTTACACACTATTTGTAACTTTTACACCGTATTTGTATTGTAAGAATAACTTTTAAACACTATTGTACTTTTGGGATAACTTTTACATACTATTTAGTTGTATGGATAGATTTAGGACGCTGTGTTATAAGACTAGATGCTGTACGCTGTTTGTACTGTAAGTATATAATAACTGCACATTTTATTTCACTCTCAGTATGAAAATAGTATCAGTATGAAGCTGCCTCTTGGGTGGTTCCCTCAGGGGTCCATCTTGGTACCTTTATTTTAGGCGACATAATTGTATCATGATCCAAATTCTATGAAATTAGAGTTTTGTTCTGGTTTTCTGGTTCTGGATATTGTTTCTCTGCTAACACAATTTTTTCTTCCTCTCTTTTTCTTTCTTTCTCTCTCAGTATCCGGGCGGAGTTCAGGGTTTAATCCTCTTTGTAATAACCTGGGTTGGTATGGTCATTTCTCTTGTTTGTTTGGCGCTGTGCATTTCCACGTTCTGCTGCCTGAGGAGTCTCCAGAGTGACCGCACCACCATCCACAAGAACCTGTGTTTCAGCCTCTTCATCTCCCAGCTCCTCTTTCTCATCGGCATGGAAAGCAAAGACTACACGGTGAGTACGATCACACACATGCCATCACTCAGAACTGTGCAATGAAAGGTTCTTGAAGGAACCTAAGGAGGTTCTTGTACAGCACCGCTCTTAATAGCACTCTATTGTTTCTAATAGGGCAGCTTCTGACATGTTGTGATGCAGGTGTTGTGGGGTGTCGTCATGTATCGATTTGTTAGGTACAGTGGGGTCTAAAAGTCTGACCGCTAGTAAAAAGCTTTGTTTTTGTATTTTTTTTCTAATAGAAGATTTTATCATTACAAATTTTATTACATCAAATTATACCACAATAAATGCATAACAACTGCAACACTGTCATGAAAAAGTAAACTAAACAAATATATCTTTATTTTAAAATTTTAAAAATATTCTTCTTGTGTTCTTCTTGCATGTTTTGTGTGTGTTTCAAACGAGGTTTTTATAGTTAAGGCTAATTAAAATAGATACTAAAAAGAAAAATTGCAGTGAAAACCTGAATTAAAAACCCAACCTAAAAACTGAATTAAAAACTCAACCTAAAAACTAAATTAAAACCCATCCTAAAAACTAAATTAAAACTTAAACTTTAAAAACTACTTAAAAACCTAACTAAAAAACAGAACAATTATGTTTCAAAAATGAAAAACAAACCTAAAACAGCACTTAAAACTGAATACAAGTAAACTAAAACAATAAAAAAAGAAAATGTAAGGAAGTTTCCAAACTAAGTAAAACATTAATACTTATGAAAATTCCAAATACCAAACTATAATAATCCTGTTTGAGACATTATGAACCTACTGACCCCCCTCACTCCAGCATCTTAGACAACAGTAATAACCCAAAATGTTCACCATAGGAATATGAATGCATTTTTATTTTAAAATCACTTTTAAATGTAATTGTGTTGTTATTATTAATAACTGTAAAGGTATACAGTATTCAGGTTTACAGTCTATATGCTTTAATATGTGTGTGTGGTGGTGTATGTACATAGGTGGTGTGTCCGGTTCTGGCCGGTTTCCTCCATTTCTTCCTGCTGTCCGCATTCTGCTGGCTCTGTGTTGAAGCTGTGCAGCTGTACGTCCTGCTGGTGGAAGTGTTTGAGAGCGAGACATCCCGCAGGAAGTACTATTACCTCTCCGCTTACGGCTTCCCCCTGCTGGTGGTGGCCATCTCCGTCGCCATCGACTACAGGAGCTATGGCGGCAGCCCCAGAGCGTGAGTCCACCTGCATGTACATTAACACACAATAAATCTGGAGTTGTTACTTTAACTCCAGAAAATCTCCAGAACTGACTACATCATTAGTAGAGCTGTCAAAATTACTAATGACGCCAGGGTTTTAGTCATTATTCATTCTAAAATGTGTAACAGTAAGAAAGCCCATAAGGTAACATTTATAAACTCTAGTAAACTCTAATATCTGGTGCCTGCTAAACAGTTGCACAAGCTTATACCTAATTAAAAGTGCTTAAAATAAAGATATATATATATATATATATATATATATATATATATATATATATATATAAGTTTAAAAATCACATTTTCATTAATACATTATCACTGTACTCAACGGTAAACTCTACTGTAATAATTTTTATAATAAACTTTTCCAAACTAATTACAAAAAATACAGATGGCACAAGTACAATATTATTTTTTTATTAAATTTTCTAAATAATTAAAGAAAATGAAAGTAATATTTTAATACTTTCAATATAATATAGCATTTTTTTAATTATTGAATGCTTGTGCTGAAGGAAACACAGGATTGTTGCACAGCTTAAGCAGTGGAAGGAATGAGGGATGAATAAACAACAAGTAGAGGAGTGTAGGTCAATGTTTGGGAAAATGTATGGGTCTATGGAAAATGTATGGGACTCTATGGAAATTGTATGGGACTCTATGGAAAATGTATGGGACCCTATGGAAAATATATGGGACTATATGGAAAATGTATGGGACTCGAGGGAAAATATATGGGACTCTATGGAAAATGTATGGGAGTCTATGGGTGGAAAAAGCAATCCCGAGTCAGTGTATGTGAAACAGTGTCTGTTGGTCGAGTAAAAGTTCAGTATATGAGCGTTCACTTTTCCATCCTATTTGTTCTCTAAGGGGAATAATTCTGAAAAAAATCTGGCATCCAATCAAAAAGCTGTATATAAGCCCGAATCACACAATCAGACTGGACACTCTGGAGCTGGATATATTTCAAATGTTTATATGTATATGTATATATATATATATATCAAATGTATATAAATCACTATAAAATAGTTATTAGAACATAATAAAAATATAGTGTTTTCAATTTTTTTAATAACTTATTGTTAACAACGAAAATTATTGTTTTGTCCAGTAGTTACTTCTACAGTATATGAGCAGAATACATGAGAGCCATCTTAATAACCTCAACAGACTGGAAGCGTTTTCAGCTAGAGTACACCTGAGAAGGGTTAATTAACAGCTCTGCATGTTGGTGTGTATTAAGATGTGAGCAGCACATGGCTTTCAGTTAACATGTATGTTTGGTTGTGCAGATGCTGGCTCAGTGTGGATAACTTCTTTATCTGGATGTTTATTGGTCCTGTCTCCCTTGTTATCCTGGTAAGCTACAAATAATCAATATTATTGTTTCATTCACTGTAATACACTACAGGAAGCGTAGGGGGCGACGGTCGTTCTGACAGACGGTAATACACTACAGGAAGCGTAGGGGGCGACGGTGGTTCTGACAGACTGTAATACACTACAGGAAGCGTAGGGGGCGACGGTCGTTCTGACAGACCGTAATACACTACAGGAAGCGTAGGGGGCGACGGTGGTTCTGACAGACTGTAATACACTACAGGAAGCGTAGGGGGGCGACGGTGGTTCTGACAGACTGTAATACACTACAGGAAACGTAGGGGGCGACGGTGGTTCTGACAGACTGTAATACACTACAGAAAGCGTAGGTGGCGACGGTGGTTCTGACAGACTGTAATACACTACAGGAAGCGTAGGGGGCGACGGTGGTTCTGACAGACTGTAATACACTACAGGAAGCGTAGGGGGCGACGGACGTTCTGACAGACTGTAATACACTACAGGAAGCGTAGGGGGCGACGGTGGTTCTGACAGACTGTAATACACTACAGGAAGCGTAGGGGGCGACGGACGTTCTGACAGACTGTAATACACTAAAGGAAGCGTAGGGGGGCGACGGTGGTTCTGACAGACTGTAATACACTACAGGAAGCGTAGGGGGCGACGGACGTTCTGACAGACTGTAATACACTACAGGAAGCCTAGGGGGCGACGGACATTCTGACAGACTGTAATACACTACAGGAAGCGTAGGGGGCGACGGACGTTCTGACAGACTGTAATACACTACAGGAAGCGTAGGGGGCGACGGACGTTCTGACAGACCGTAATACACTACAGGAAGCGTAGGGGGCGACGGTGGTTCTGACAGACCGTAATACACTACAGGAAGCGTAGGGGGCGACGGTGGTTCTGACAGACCGTAATACACTACAGGAAGCGTAGGGGGCGACGGTGGTTCTGACAGACTGTAATACACTACAGGAAGCGTAGGGGGCGATGGTGGTTCTGACAGACTGTAATACACTACAGGAAGCGTAGGGGGCGACGGACGTTCTGACAGACTGTAATACACTACAGGAAGCGTAGGGGGCGACGGTGGTTCTGACAGACTGTAATACACTACAGGAAGCGTAGGGGGCGACGGACGTTCTGACAGACTGTAATACACTACAGGAAGCGTAGGGGGGCGACGGTGGTTCTGACAGACTGTAATACACTACAGGACAAATATTTATTTATTTATTTATTTATATACCCTCATGTTTGAACTTTGTCTCCTGGCCTGTAGCTGAACCTGGCTGTACTGGTGATCACCGTGCACAGGATGATCCGCCACTCCACGGTGCTCAAGCCCGACTCCAGCCGCTTCGACAACATCAAGTATGGTGCTCTAGGGTCGTAACTCATGGGGGGCTGGGGGGATATAGAGGCTCATTAGATAGATGTTGTAATATCTGTTAATCCTGCCGTGTGTCCCTGTTCTTCATTCTGTGTTTTCATCTCCCTGCAGGTGCTGGACAGTCAGCTCGGTCACTCTGCTGCTGCTGGTCACTCTAACGTGGATATTCGGGCTGCTGTTTATAAACGAGTACAGTGTGGTGATGGCGTATCTCTTCACCTCCTTCAACGCCCTGCACGGCCTTTTCATCTTCATCTTCCACTGCGCCCTGCAGAAGAAGGTACGCTTACAGCTTTCACTGAAACCTTCTCCAGCAACGTCCCCCTGATACAGACGTAGCGGGTACAACATCAAAACAACTAGAAATAAGCAACACTCTAATATCACCTAGATTCAGAGGAGGAGAAACAGTGTGCAAAGCAAGCAGTATGTTAAAAAATATACATTTATTACAAACTTTCACTGACTTCGACTGGACTGAAAATAGTGTGAGCTCCCAAAAATAAATGAAAAGAGTCTTAACCAAATAATGGCCCACCTCTTACCTGGACGCAGATAAGCACGAACACACCCACCTCAGTTAATACCATAACAGCTACCCGGGTGGCATTAACTGAGGTGGGTGTGTTTGTAGTTATGTGTGTCAAGGTAAGATGTCAAACGTTCCAAGGTGATTGCTAATTAGCCCAAGTTAGTCCTGCGCATGGAGAACCCTTCCAGGATCCAGGGGGACAGACTCGCCATCAAGACTCCAGCCGCTTCGACAACATCAAGACAAGATCAAGTATCGGAGCTCTTAAAAATCAGTCGGAGCTCTTGAAAAACAATCGGAGATCATAAAAAAACAATCTGAGATCATATAAAACAATCAGTGATCTTGAAAAACAGTCAGAGCTCTTAAAAAACAATCAGAGCTCTTGAAAAACAATCGCAGATCTTGAAAAACAGTAAGAGAACTTGAAAAACAATCGCAGATCTTGAAAAACAATCAGAGATCTTGAAAAACAATCAGAGATCTTGAAAAACAATCGCAGATCTTGAAAAACAGTAAGAGAACTTGAAAAACAATCGCAGATCTTGAAAAACAATCAGAGATCTTGAAAAACAATCAGAGATCTTGAAAAACAATCGCAGATCTTGAAAAACAGTAAGAGAACTTGAAAAACAATCGCAGATCTTGAAAAACAATCAGAGATCTTGAAAAACAATCAGAGCTCTTGAAAAACAATCGCAGATCTTGAAAAACAGTAAGAGAACTTGAAAAACAATCGCAGATCTTGAAAAACAATCAGAGATCTTGAAAAACAGTAGGAGAATTATATCTTCAACAGACGGTTTCACAATATGTTCACTAATCTGATCACTAAAAGCGGAGAAGAGAAAAAAACTAGCGCTCCCTAGAGGAAACCTTTTACTTCACATATTTTTGTGTTGTTCTTAACCAAAGTAAATAAAATACTTTAAATACTTTTAATAATTATTTCTTAGTCACCAAACTTTAGATGGGTTATTCTAATCGATCAATCAATATCATCTGATATTCCATACTGATAATCAGCCAATCAGTAACAGCAGATATTCAATACTGGGTCGTTTCTTATTCATACTGATGTGACTAGTAAAGACTTTTGTGGGCGGAGCATGAACACCGTCCTCATTGATTATTGGCTACTGATCACCGTTATTAATGTTTTTAGGTTCAGAAGGAATACGGTAAATGTTTCCGTCAGTCGTCCTGCTGCGGCCATGCCTCCTCTTCCGGTTCCCATGGTTCCCTCAAGAGCTCCGCCCACCGCGGCAACAACCGCTACTACAGCGGGGGCCAGTCTAGACACGCCCCAGCACACAGACAGGTAACGCACCCACCCCACCCAAACACGTCAGTCAGTTGCTAGTCCTCTGCTGTGAACATGCTTATGTACATTTTAATTACTGAGTATTTACCAAATTTAATTTAAAGTATTTGGTTAAAATATATATTTAGGCCATTATGGCACATTTCATGTTTTCTAATATGTTAATCTTAGCAAACTCATGGACACTGTGCACTAATATCTGCAGAAAACTATTTTATTTGAGTTGAAAGATTTAATGCTGACTGATGGAGAGTATTAGCCACAGAGGTTTAGCCAGGGCTCACTGTTGCCTTTATTATTGATGTATATGTACTAGAACAGGGGTATTTAATTAGAGTCAGTAAGTTCCAGAAGGTGGAAATTTCTTTAGGCCAAGGTCTGGACCGTCATCATTTCTAACGTGTGTTCTGATTCAGTGGTGTATCCTGTTTACTGAAGTAGCCTAGTATCAGCATCTTATACCATCAGCTACTGAAACACCAACACTTTACACATAGCGTTCAGTATATTTCAGTATATTTACTGTTTAAATGCTGAACTGAATTAATTCATTATAAACTTCTAATAAATGTTTAGTAAATGTGAAGTAAACACAAGGGCTGTATTAAAAAAAAACAGAATGCTTTTTCTTTTTAAAAAAAAAAGTGAAAAAAAAGTAAATAAAATATGCGTCTTCTTCTTAACCGTTTATTTCCCTCTTGTATTCTTCTCTCAGACTTTCTCTTGTTCAGTGAGAGAAGAGAGCTCTTGGTTAGGGTTAGGGTTACGTTAGGTTAGGTTAGGATAGGTAAGGTTAGGTTAGGTTAGTTTAGGTTAGGTTAGGTTAGGGTTAGGGTTAGGCTAGGGTTAGGGTTAGGGTTAGGTTAGAGTTAGGGTTAGGGTTAGGGTTAGGTTAGGGTTTGGCTAGGTTTAGGTTAGAGTTAGGGTTAGGTTAGGTTAGAGTTAGGGTTAGGTTAGGTTAGGTTAGAGTTAGGGTTAGGTTAGGGTAAGGGTTAGGCTAGGGTTAGGGTTAGGGTTAGGTTAGAGTTAGAGTTAGGGTTAGGGTTAGGGTTAGGTTAGGGTTAGGGTTAGGTTAGGTTAGAGTTAGGGTTAGGTTAGGTTAGGTTAGAGTTAGGGTTAGGTTAGGGTTAGGGTTAGGCTAGGGTTAGGGTTAGGGTTAGGTTAGAGTTAGAGTTAGGGTTAGGGTTAGGGTTAGGGTTAGGCTAGGGTTAGGGTTAGGGTTAGGTTAGGGTTAGGGTTAGGCTAGGGTTAGGGTTAGGTTAGAGTTAGAGTTAGGGTTAGGGTTAGGGTTAGAAGATGCATGACTTAAGATTTTGTGATGACTGCAATAAAGGTTACCATTATAGACCACTAGTTTCCTGAAGGAATGCCTTTAGATCCCATTAGGAAACCATTAAAATGTGTCTGGTATCAGTACCAGAAGATCTATTAGACCATTAGAACTGTCGACTGATCCATCCATTCATTATCTTCCACTGGGGGGCTGGAACCAATCCCAGCATCATTGGGCAGTCACCAGTCCATCGCAAGGCCAACACTCACTCACACCTACGGTCAGTTTAGAGTGAGGATCCTTACATGTATGTGTTTGGACTGTGGGAGGAAACCGGAGTACCCGGAGGAACCCACTCAAACATGGAGAGAACATACACACGTCACACAGAACCACCCGGACCGGGAATCCAACCCAGATCATCTTACTGTGAGGCCACAGTGCTAACCACTACTCTACGGTGCCACCCTGTCGACTGATGATGTCATGAATGAAAACCCAGGGGAACTGAATGCTTTTTAACATTGAAAACCTGTGACGAAGTTTAGCTCGACATGCTTTTTCCAATGAGCCCTCAGTTGGGGACCTGATATAATGACTCTCTTGAGAATTTGCATCTGATTTAGGCGCACCCGAGGCAGACCTCCTGAGACACTCATTACAGTATTATATTATATGCTCCCTCTTTTTATTGTAGACTCCAGAGATAATGATGTTCAATATCAGCATTGCATTGCTAGTATCAGGACACGGATCCCGGAATCACCAGGCTCCCCACCTGTGTCTTCTTTGAGGCTTCCATGTTGTTAGTGTCATAATCACGTGATCAGCAACAAGTTGACATTGATACTAGTCAACTAGACTAGTATGTAGAACTATGTACAGTGATTTTCAGAGATGTTTATGATGTAATTGATATGCATTAATAAGCCCGAAACATAGAAACTGTTGAAAGTTTCTGCAGGTTCTTGGAAGTGTCCAGCAGTCAGTGATGGTATTGTGAGTTCTCCTGATGGGTTGATATCAGAGTGTAAAGGGTTCTAATGGTCTAACAGGTGTTCTGGTACTGATACCAGATGCATCTGATGGTTTTCCTAATGGGATCCAAAGGCAACAAGTGGTCTCTAATGGTAACCTTTAAGCCAGTCTTCATAAGAAACCCAAACCATCAGGTATCATGAGGGTGGTCTTACTGTGGAGTGTTCTAACGTGATCAGTGATTGTAACATGTCTGTATTTATGTACAGAGTCGAATCAGAAGGATGTGGAACGACACGGTTCGCCGACAGACTGAGTCTTCCTTTATGGCTGACCTCAATAACACTCCCACTCTCAACAGAGGTAAGGACCCTATCTATCTATCTATCTATCTATCTATCTATCTATCTATCTATCTATCTATCTATCTAGGGTTATCTTACCTTTATGTGTATCTGCCTGTCTTCCTGTCGCTATGCTGTCGCTATGCCTCTCCATCAGATGGATACTATTTCAAGCAATGTTTTTTATCCAAATATCTGTAATGGGTTAATGAACTGATTACAGTTTAACCCCAAAGAATAAAAACCTGACTTTGGTCGACAATAACGTGGGTTTACAGGTTTATCTGTTTCGGCCACAGCACTTGCGTTGCCAAAACAATCTCACAGCGTGCAGAGGAGCTTGTTTAATCATCTAGAAATGGCCTGGTTGCTGTTCAGGTTGAATGAGTAACAGATGCTTCCCCTTCAGACGAGGCTTATGAGCCGTAACACAGCTAACCAGGACAGCGGTAGATGCTCGTGAGGTCTCGTTTTCTTACAGGTAAACAGTGTGCCAACGTACCAGTTTGACATGAAAGTGCAGTTCATGACAAATCAGATCCATAAGTATTTAGACAGTAGATACTTTTTTGCGGGTTTGCCTCATTTTAAGATTTGAGTGAAGTGTTCGTTACAAATTTTGTTTATCATTTAAGGAGTTTTATCAAAAACAACAGTAATTTTTTTAACTCAGTCCCTTACAGGCTGAAAAATAATTAGACAAACTACAGTAATTAAATATACAAGCATTATATTTAATACGTGGATACAAATCCCTTCCAGTCAAAGACTGGCTGAAGTCTGGAACCCTATCAAAAAATGCTTCTTTTGAGATACTTAAGAGTCTTTACTGTGGTCGCCTTCACTTGTTTGTGGTTCGTTCTTCCTCCAATTTTGTCTTTGATAAGTAAAAATAGCAGCAGGCGACAGACTTGGCCATTTAAGAACATCCCAGTCCTTTGCCTTAAGAAGCTCTTGGGTTGGTTGTGGGTCATTGTCCTCGTGTACTGTGAAGCACAAAGTAGAGCTCTGTATACTTTAGAGTTCACACTGCTACTTCTTTTAGCAAACACATCATTAATAAACACCAGGCAACCAGTTCCACTGACAGCAACTATCTCCACCATGTTTCACAGGTGATGTGATATGGTGATGAACTTGATCTTTGATATGACATGGTTATGAACCTATCTTTCATTCCTGGTTCAAGATCATTTTGGTTTCATCTGTCCAAAGAAACAGTTTCAAAACTGGTCAGCAAAGTCTAATCTGGCCTGTCTGATCTTGAGCGCTACCACTGATTAGCACCTTCAGGTAAACCCTGAAGACTTTTCTTTATTGTAGACTCGGGCAGTGATATTCAAACCTTCTCTAGGACGTCCTTGAGGTGCCCAGATGTTGTGAAGAGTTTTTCCTTCATCACAGAAGGAATTCCGTGACCATCAATTTTGGTTGTCTTCCATGGTCATTGTTAATTTGGCCACTCCTAAAGGTTCTGCAGTCTCTCTGATAGGTTGTTTGTTGTTTCAGCCTGGTGGCCCCCCCCCCACCACCCTCCTCACTGGCATCGACCCCTTCCATGAACAGCTACCAAATGAATATTCAGCTCTTGGAATCAGCTCCAGACCTTTTAATCTCTTTCATTTTATGGGAAATAACGAGAGAACAGGCTGCACCTGGCCGTGAAACCATGAATCCAATGCTGTCCAATCACCAATTAGTCTGTGCAAATTGAGGGACTATGCAAACAATGGCTGTAATATCTAAACGGTTACTGCAGCATTATAGTTGAACCGCTTGAGTAGAAGCTAAAACTCTACACTTCAATCACTTCTTGATTATTTAATGTCTATTATGATGGAGCACAGAGCCAACCATACTCAGTCACTGTACAAATATTGATGGACGTCTAATTAGCATGAGCTACAGTAGTTAGCCTAGTTAGAGGTGAAGCCCTGCCACAGGGCAGCGAAGTGAACAAATAGTGAGTTCAGTGTTTAGGAAGTTAGGGGAAGGTAGTGTTATGGTTTACCTGTACACAGGAAGGTGAAGGTAGTGTTCCAGTTTACTACAACACTATACTATACCAGCCACACAAAACATTTTTACTTAACATGCATTCATGGTGGAAGGATACATTCAGGGTGTTGTGAGGCGAATAGAAACCTGTGGAATTCACCTTTAAGTGAAGAGCTGTGATTAAACAATGTTCATGTTAAAGTTTAACACTTGATTATTAGCCGTTACTCAAGGCTACGCTAATGTGTTGGTATCAGAAAAGGAAAAGTGGTATTGCTCCATCTCTCCTCGCCCTCCATTTACCATTGTCCCCCGATCAATCTGTAGCTTCTCCACATTTCCCAACGGCTCAGTCGCCTAATCTAAGCATTATGTTTCTCCAGCTGCTCTCACAGCATCGCCATCATTCACGGCTCTGTGTACAGCTAGCGAGCTCGTCCTTTACACTGCAATAAACAAAGAACGCCCAATCGTCTCGTTCACCTCCTGTAGTGTGTACCAGTCGGACGACTGTGTGGATCTCATGAACATCATACAGCACTAGAAACTCTCTGCTCTGTAATAGATCCTCTGCCACTCTGAAGGCGAGTGGTCGCTGTCCGTGGTGCTGAAACCAGTTCACTTCAGCCGGGGGACGTTGTCCAGTTGTTTTGCTATATGGTGTAGAGCACTGGAGGATGTGTCCCTTTTCTGGGTCTTGGTTCCTCTTAGTCATTGCTCTTCATGTTCTAGAGAGGTTCTATTTTTGGGTCTTGGTTCCTCTTAGTGGTTCTATTTTTCGTGTTTGAGGGTTTTATGGGGTCTTTGTTCTTCTCAGTGGATCATATCTTCATGTTCTTGTTTTCTGTCTGTGGTTCTACCTCATTTTCTTACGTGATTTTGGTTCTTGTCAGTGGTTCCTCCTTATCCTCCTTTTGAGGCTTGGTTCCTCTCAGTGCTTCTTCATGCCCTTAAAGAGTTTCTCCTTTGGACTCTTGGTTCATACTTCTTCATTCTTTTAGAGAGTTTCTTCTACTGAGTCCTTGTTCATCTTGGGTTATTTTCTTCACGTTCTTATGGAGTTCTTGTCAGTCTTTGTTCCTCATTGTAGATTGGATCATCATGTTCTTAGAGAGTTTCTCCATTTTAGTCTTGTTTCCTGTCCGTGCTTCTACCTCATTTTCTTATGTGATTTTGGTTCCTTGCAGTGTTTCCTCCTCATTCTGGAGTTTATGCTTTTGAGGCTTGGTTCCTCTCAGTGCCTCTTTATGCCCTTAAAAAGTTTCTCCTTTGGACTCTTGGTCCATACTTCTTCTTCATTCTCTGATTCTCTGACTTAGTCTTGGTTCATCGCAGTGGTTCCTTGCTTTACGTCGTCAGTTTTTCTTGTCAGTCTTTGTTCCTCATAGTAGATCTGATTTTCATGTTCTTAGAGAGTTTCACCATTTTAGTATTGGATCCTCTCCATGGTTTTACCAAATTCTCTTAAGCCATATTGGTTCTTCTCAGTGGTTCCTCCTCATCCAGTTACAGGCTTGGTTCTTCTTTAATTTCATATATAGTTTCTCTTTTTGAGTTCTTCATCATGCTGTCAAGTCATTTTGGTTTATCTCAGTGGTTCTTCATGCTCTTAGTGGGTTTTATTCTCTGCAGTCTTGGTTCTTGTCATGGTTCTTCTTCGTACTCTCAAGTCATTTTGGTTCTCAGTGGTTCTTCCTTGTACACTTAGTGAGTCTCTTCTGACACTGTTCTCCTCAGTGATGTGTAATAGGGACATTAGACCTTCCTGAAGCTGTGTTTGTGGTGATGTCGGTTGTAGAAACTGCTGTACAGATATATTTGAATTTGTTGGCTGCTCTCTGGAACGTTCTCCCACGCCCATATTGTGTTTATCTCTCTGACTGTCTGACTGAGTGGCCGTCTTTGTCATCCTTCCATCTATCCAGCAATCTGCCTGTATGTCTGCCCGACCATCTGTCTGTCTATACAACTGTCTTATTGTCAGAGTCCATCTGTCCATCCCCCCTTATATCTGTCAGCTTGCTTCATTCCCGTCTCTCTTCTGTCTCTTCATTCTGATCTGCGTCTGTTCACTGTACTCTTACTCTGATAGGCCAGCTCAGTGTCTTGGTTCTGTTTTCCAATTTCTCTCCATTTGTATTCTTCAAGAGCAGTTTTTTTTTATCAACTTTTTATTGCTTTTAACATATTTCACAACCGGGATGGGGGGGTGGGGGGGGTGGTGAGGAGGGAATGGCAAAACTAATACAAACAGTAAAATACATACTCAAACATTCATTAAAAAGAAAGCATTTAACAGAAGACAATATCTTGGATAGAATGAAATAAATTTACCCAATTACCAATCGTTGAGGATTGTGCTTTATTAAGTTTACTTTATTAAGCTGTTAAGTATTCCATTCTAACTATGCTTTGAAAACTAGAGATCCAAATTTTCCATAATCCAAAGTTGTAAAATAGTTTTCTTGCTAGCTGTAAACCCTGCCATTAACACCTTTCGCTCCATCAAAGAGAATTGAAAAGCAGAATCATCATTCAAGAGACATAAATGCGGCGAGAGCAGAATGTTTAGATCCAGTAATTTAGATAAAATATCTTTTGTAAAAGACCATATGTTTACTACTTTGGGACACTCCCAAAACATATGAAGAAATGTACCAGGTGCTGACTTACAAAGGTTACAATCATAACAAGAAATAAGTTTTATTTGATATCTCCTATATGGTGTTGCATAAGCCCTGTGAATAATCTTGTAGTGAATAAGCCGATGAGCGAGATTTTTTAGATGTTTGACTTAAATTGGACCATATGGTTTCACAGTCCAAAAAAGGAGGAGTCAAAGAAGAAAGCTCTCGGTCCCAGCTTAAGAGCTGTTTTAACCCCGTAAACCACAGCTGTGTTGTATCCTGAGGCTCAGCATGATGTAACTGCATGGAAAACAATGGAAAGTAGCTTTTTGGAAGTAGTTTTTGGAAGCTGGTGGCTCCTGGCTGTTAAAGAGGGTTAATTAACACTGGCTTTGATTGTGTCAGTTTCATAAAATTGATAAACTGAGCATACAGATGGGCTCAATGTGCTTACAGGGACTTTCCTTCCTGTTGTTCTGCATGCAGAGTTGTGTTTTGAGGTGCTATCAAACCTGGAGTGTTGAAGTTCTTAGGTGTTGTCTTTTTTCTCTTTATGAACGTATGTCTATTTTCTGCAGAAAAAATAAATCAGAGTTAGTCTATATACACTGAGTAATCTGAAAGAATTAGAGTAAGAGTATATATACACTGAGAAATCTGAAAGAATCAGAGTAAGAGTGTATATACACTGAGTAATCTGAAAGAATTAGAGTAAGAGTATTTATACACTGAGTAATCTGAAATAAATCAGAGTAAGAGTATATATACACTGAGTAATCTGAAAGAAATCAGAGTAAGAGTATATATACACTGAGAGATCTGAAAGAAATCAGAGTAAGAGTATATATACACTGAGTAATCTAAAAGAAATCAGAGTAAGAGTATATATACACTGAGAGATCTGAAAGAAATCAGAGTAAGATTATATACACAGAGTGATCTAAAAGAAATCAGAGTGAGAGTATATATACACTGGGTAATCTGAAAGAAATCAGTGTAAGAGTATATATACACTGAGAGATCTGAAAGAAATCAGAGTAAGATTATATACACAGAGTGATCTAAAAGAAATCAGAGTAAGAGTATATATATACACTGAGAGATCTGAAAGAAATCAGAGCAAGAGTTTATATACACTGAGATATCTGAAAGAATCAGAGCAAGAGTATATATACACTGAGAGATCTGAAATAATCAAAGTAAGATTATATATACACTGAGAGATCTGAAAGTAATCAGAGTAAGAGTATATATACACTGAGAGATCTGAAAGAAATCAGAGTAAGAGTTTATATACATTGAGATATCTGAAAGAATCAGAGCAAGAGTATATATACACAGAGATCTGAAAGAAATCAGAGTAAGAGTATATATACACTGAGAGATCTGAAATAATCAAAGTAAGAGTATATATATACAGAGATCTGAAAGAAATCAGAGTAAGAGTATATATACACTGAGAGATCTGAAAGAAATCAGAGTAAGAGTATATATACACTGAGAGATCTGAAAGAAATCAGAGCAAGAGTTTATATACACTGAGATATCTGAAAGAAATCAGAGTAAGAGTATATATAAACTGAGAGATCTGAAAGAAATCAGAGTAAGATTATATATACACTGAGAGATCTGAAAGTAATCAGAGTAAGAGTATATATACACTGAGAGATCTGAAAGTAATCAGGGTAAGAGTATATATACACTGAGAGATCTGAAAGAAATCAGAGTAAGAGTATATATACACTGAGTAATCTGAAAGAAGTCAGAGTAAGAGTATATATACACTGAGTAATCTGAAAGAAATCAGAGTAAGAGTACATATACACTAAGTAATCTAAAAGAAATCAGAGTAAGAGTATATATACACTGAGAGATCTGAAAGAAATCAGAGTAAGAGTATATATACACTGAGAGATCTGAAAGTAATCAGAGTAAGAGTATATATACACTGAGTAATCTGAAAGAAATCAGAGTAAGAGTATATATACACTGAGAGGTCTGAAAGAAATCAGAGTAAGAGTATATATACACTGAGAGATCTGAAAGAAATCAGAGTAAGAGTATATATACACTGAGTAATCTGAAAGAAGTCAGAGTAAGAGTATATAAACACTAAGTAATCTAAAAGAAATCAGAGTAAGAGTATATATACACTGAGAGATCTGAAAGAAATCAGAGTAAGAGTATATATACACTGAGAGATCTGAAAGAAATCAGAGTAAGAGTATATATACACTGAGTAATCTGAAAGTAATCAGAGTAAGAGTATATATACACTGAGAGATCTGAAAGAAATCAGAGGGTTTTCTGGCTAATGCTGAAATATAAGCATGAAACATTTATTTTTACTTTAATATTTACAGATTATTTTTGATGTTGTTTAATATAATGAGACCAGTTCGCTGGTCAGTAGATTCCTTGGTTGTGATTGGCATCCAAACTGGCCCTAACTTCTGGACCACAGTAACTCAGGTTGACGCCGTGCGATGTCAGAAGGCGATTGGCTGATATTTTGTTGGGTTTTTAATTTTATTTGAATCTCAGGAACTATGGGTAATCACCTGCTGGCCAATCCTGTGCTGCAGACTCGCTCTGGCTCCTCCCCCTATAATACACTTTTGGCAGAAACCTTCAACCCATCTTCAACAGCAGTCTTCAACTCCACTGGTCAGTGTGTGTATGTGGGTGTGTGTGTATATGTGTGTATGTATGTGTGTGTGTGTGTGTGTGTGTGTATACAGTACTGTGCAAAATTCAGAGACACCCCTTCATTTAAAGGAGCAGTGTGTAAAAACCTGTATATATACAAAACATACAGAGTTATGTTTTTATTAGTGTGTAATCAAATGTAACTACAAATTGTGTGTGTGTTAGTTTAGCATGAGCCTTCATATCTACACACTTCCTTCTACAGACACCACCACCGCCATGTTTCTACAGTCGCCCAAAACACCCAGTTTATACCCAGTGACTGTACAGAGAGGCTTTCACACTGAAGCAGCTGGAACTAGGTGGCGCTATAGCACCAACCAGAAGACGTAGACTGAAGACTTATACTTGTTTTCTATTGTAACACATATTTGTCAGTAGCTCTGTATATAAAACAGATAAGATTATTACTGCTAATATAAAACACTACCAGCATTAAAACTACTTAAACAGGTTCTTCTTCTCCAGCTTCCCATTTGAATTTTCCCGTTCCACCTTAAATAGTGCAGCAGATATTAGAACGCCAGAACGTTACTGTATCACCGTTTAAGGTGGAATGGATAAACTACAACTAGAACTGAATGAACATTAAAAGAATAATGAGGATGTTTGATGGTGTAAATGAGTTTATCAGTAGTGATTATTAAACTGAGTACTGAACTGAATGATCATTAAAGAATAATGAGGATGTTTGATGGTGTAAATGAGTTTATCAGTAGTGATTATTAAACTGAGTACTGAACTGAATGATCATTAAAGAATAATGAGGATGTTTGATGGTGTAAATGAGTTTATCAGTAGTGATTATTAAACTGAGTACTGAACTGAATGATCATTAAAAGAATAATGAGGATGTTCGATGGTGTAAATGAGTTTATCAGTAGTCAGTAGTGATTATTAAACTGAGTACTGAACTGAATGAACATTAAAAGAATAATCAGAATGTTTGATGGTGTAAATGAGTTTATCAGTAGTCAGTAGTGATTATTAAACTGAGTACTGAACTGAATGAACATTAAAAGAATAATGAGGATGTTTGATGGTGTAAATGAGTTTATCAGTAGTCAGTAGTGGTTATTAAGCTGAGTACTGAACTGAATGATCATTAAAAGAATAATGAGGATGTTTGATGGTGTAAATTAGTATCAGTAGTCAGTAGTGATTATTAAATCAAATACTGAACTGAATGAACATTAAAAGAATAATGAGGATGTTTGATGGTGTAAATGAGTTTATCAGTAGTCAGTAGTGATTATTAAACTGAGTACTGAACTGAATGAACATTAAAAGAATAATGAGGATGTTCGATGGTGTAAATGAGTTTATCAGTAGTCAGTAGTGATTATTAAACTGAGTACTGAACTGAATGAACATTAAAAGAATAATGAGGATGTTTGATGGTGTAAATGAGTTTATCAATAGTCAGTAGTGATTATTAAACTGAGTACTGAACTGAGTGAACATTAAAAGAATAATGAGGATGTCTGATGGTGTAAATGAGTTTATCAGTAGTGATTATTAAACTGAGTACTGAACTGAATAAACATTAAAAGAATAATAAGGATGTTTGATGGTGTAAATGAGTTTATCAGTAGTCCGTAGTGATTATTAAACTGAGTACTGAACTGAATGAACATTAAAAGAATAATGAGGATGTTTGATGGTGTAAATGAGTTTATCAGTAGTCAGTAGTGATTATTAAACTGAGTACTGAACTGAATAAACATTAAAAGAATAATAAGGATGTTTGATGGTGTAAATGAGTTTATCAGTAGTTCGTAGTGATTATTAAACTGAGTACTGAACTGAATGAACATTAAAAGAATAATAAGGATGTTTGATGGTGTAAATGAGTTTATCAATAGTCAGTAGTGATTATTAAACTGAGTACTGAACTGAGTGAACATTAAAAGAATAATAAGGATGTTTGATGGTGTAAATGAGTTTATCAGTAGTCAGTAGTGATTATTAAACTGAGTACTGAACTGAATAAACATTAAAAACACAATAAAAGGTTTAGAACCACTGTAGATGGGTAGAATAAATATTATTCTATGTTAAGTTTGAGCCAGTTTTTGAGAAATGAAGGATGGAGCTTCTTCTTCTTCTTCTTCTTCTTCTTATTATTATTATTATTATTATTATGCAGCTCTAAAACAGGGGTTAGTAAAGGAATGAGAAATGTCAACGTCAAAAAATGTATGAAGAACATAAACAACAGCAGAATACCTTGGGGACACCATAGAGAAGCTCTGGAGAGGCTGGATCAATGGGTTGCAATACGCAGCTTCACCACTAGAGGTTACACACTGCTCCTTTAATCCGTTTCCAGTAATTTGCCGTTATTACTGCTGAGTGTTTGTTTGTTGTTCGTCGCTTTCCGTCCTCAGTTTCTCACTTGATCTGTCTCTTTTTGCTGCTCTCTCTTTCTGTCCCTCTCTGTACGTGTCCCTGTCTCTCTTCCTCTCTCTCTCCCTTCCTCTCTCTCTCTCTCTCTCTCTCTCTCTCTCTCTCTCTCTCTCTGATCTGCAGGTACCTTCAGAAACTCAAGTACGGAATCTCTGTTATGGCATTTGTGTTCGTTCCTCCGTCCGTATTCATGTTCATGTGGTTCAACAATAACGATCTGATTACTAAACAGATTCCTCGCGCGCCTTCCATCCGTCTGCATGAGAGCAGTTCCATGAATACTCGAGCTGCTTGGCGTTCACGTTCATCTGCATCAGTGCTGTTTTCATGAGCCGACAGCTGCACTGGATTCTGACACTGATGTTATGATATTCATAATTATGTATAATGACTGTACCGCCGCTGTCCAAAGAAAAACGTGTATCTCCAAAATTCAACTTTACAGGAGAGGCCAAAAACCCTCGTGACTTTCAATGTAAGTCAATGGAACCAGAACGTTTCCCAGGCTGTTTTGGAGCCTTCCTATTGGTCCATTCATCGTGAAATTCTCACACAATGTAAACAATGGCTGACTTGTACAAACGATGTACAAAAATAAAAAACAATAAAAGTGGAGATACATCATTTTTATTTTGGACAGTGATGACGTGATGCTAATGATGTGTGCTGTACTGTATCGCTGTGTTTGCACTACAGTCGTGATGTGTGATGTGCACTACAGGCCAAAACCCTGGACACAGTTTACTTTCTTTGGTTGGCGCTATGAAAGCTAACAAACACTGAAAGTCACCCAAATCAGTTCTGAAGACATCTCTCCAGACCCTCGCTCCGCCCACTCAAACCAGTTCTTATTCAGGAGGACGCAGACGTATAAGTCAACTCCCCTTCAACAGGGACACTACGTTACAGTGGTGAGGTCAACATTAAACATTAGAGTGAGGATCAACCTAACATTCATATGTTTGGGCTGTGGGAGGAAACCGGTGTACCCGGAGGAACCCACTCAAACACAGAGAGAACATACACACTCCACACAGAACCACCCAGACCGGGAATCCAACCCAGATCATCTTACTGTGAGGAGACAGTGCTGACCACTACACCACCATACTGACCACTACACCACCATACTAACCACTACACCACCATACTAACCACTACACCACCATACTGACCACTACACCACCATACTGACCACTACACCACCATACTAACCACTACACCACCATACTGACCACTACACCACCATACTGACCACTACACCACCATACTGACCACTACACCACTATACTAACCACTACACCACCATACTAACCACTACACCACCATACTGACCACTACACCACCGTACTGACCACTACACCACTATACTAACCACTACACCACCATACTAACCACTACACCACCATACTAACCACTACACCACCATACTGACCACTACACCACCGTACTGACCACTACACCACCATACTAACCACTACACCACCATACTGACCACTACACCACCATACTGACCAGTACACCACCATACTGACCACTACACCACCGTACTAACCACTACACCACCGTACTAACCAATACACCACCGTACTAACCACTACACCACCGTACTAACCACTACACCACTATACTAACCACTACACCACCGTACTAACAACTACACCACTATACTAATCACTACACCACCGTACTAACCACTACACCACCGTACTGACCACTACACCACCATACTAATCACTACACCACCGTACTAACCACTACACCACCATACCGACCACTACACCACCATACTAACTACTACACCACCGTACTGACCACTACACCACCGTACTGACCACTACACCACCGTACTGACCACTACACCACCGTACTAACCACTACACCACCATACTAACCACTACACCACCGTACTAACCACTACATCACCATACTAACCACTACACCACCATACTGACCACTACACCACCATACTAACCACTACACCACCATACTGACCACTACACCACCATACTAATCACTACACCACCGTACTAACCACTACACCACCATACTGACCACTACACCACCATACTAACCACTACACCACCGTACTAACCACTACACCACCGTACTAACCACTGCACCACCATACTAACCACTACACCACCGTACTAACCACTACACCACCGTACTAACCACTACACCACCATACTGACCACTACACCACCATACTAACCACTACACCATCGTACTAACCACTACACCACCATACTAACCACTACACCACCATACTAACCACTACACCACCATACTGACCACTACAACACCATACTAACTACTACACCACCATACTGACTATTACAGTTTATATGATATCTTGAAGGGGAGTCAGAATTTGGCACAAAACTTCTCCTCTATAATGAGAGCGTAGGGTCATTTTATAGCTGACCGGTCTGAGTGACCTTCATAAAGACCTGTAGGCAGGTTTGGAGAAACTGTGTGGATGAATTTCGAGAAAAGACTTCTCCAGCAGTTCTGTCCAAGTACATTCAACTCATTGCTGGATCCAAGTGAACATACAGTGAGCAGCTTGCTGATTGGATAGTAGCAGGTGGTTTGTATAGCGGATTGGTTGTCATCAAAAACATCAACTGCCAACGCCAACTCACTGAAATGAAAGCTGCACTCATTTCAAATGCTAGCCATATGGTAACTTCTGGCGGTGAGTTTGTAAGAAGATAGAGTTAGTTTATACCAATAATTCTAAACAAGTAGAGTCTAAAACAAACTTGAGCTCTATGTTTATCAGTGCTCTCACTGTGGTGCTCTGTGTACGGGAAAATTCTTTCTTATGGACCTTCAGGAGCCTCTAAATGGAGGAACCTTGAAGATCTGATTAGAGCCCAACAGGAATCCTATCATTTTATAATTTACTTCTTTGAAGAAGTCACAAGTCACGGTACGGAACTGGTGCTCCTTAACTTTTGGCCTGTAGTGAATGTCGAGCTGTTGGTTAGTAAGCCGTGACTGATCTGCCTGTATTTCTCTCTCCGTCCTGTAGAGGGCACTCTGTCCCGCAGCCGCGAGTCGTGTGGATTGGAGGGAGTTCGTCTGAACGGAAACTACAACAACAGCTACTCCGTCCACGGCGGGAGCTCCGACCTGCTGGGGGGCGTTGCCGTGGGAGCCGGGGGCGTTTCTGGGGATGTTAGTCCCGCCCTCTTGACCCCCAGAGGGGCGGAGCCACCGGGAAGCGGACTGAGGAGGAACCTTTCGGACGCAGCAGCACTTGAGAAGATGATCATCTCCGAGCTGGTCCAGAGCAACCTGCGTCCGGCCACCGACCGCTACGGAACGACGACGGAATCGACGACGGAGCGGCAGGATTATGTTTCCTCGACGATGGGCCACAGGTAATTGGAAATAAATACAGTCATAAATACAGCAAGCTTTTATATGTTACTGTTACCCTGGTTACGTTTTGGCTGTATTTATAGATAAAAGCTTGTCGGTGAAGAACAAAGTCATGTGTTTGCCAGCTAAGGCCTTCAAGACACTTTGTAGCTCAATTTATGTCACAATTTACAGTAAATTCAAATACAAAAAAATATAACTGATACAATATTGACAATAACAGAACAACAACACAGTGTTTGAGGCTCTAACATTAAATAAACCTCAGTATGTAACAGAATTTACTTACACTTACCTATTTTCCAGCTTTCTAATGCAGATTAAGCTACTATAATAATCCCACTGACGATCCTTTGCATTGGCTAATATTAGCAGCTAACGCTAACCACAGTTTAGTAGATCCTTAACTCTCCATCTGAAGTTACACATTAATAGTTACAGTAAAGTTACATTGTGTGTGTATTTTACTGACATTTTCCAGTTTCCCAGCGCTCTAAAGCGACTAGAGCTGCTGTAACCGGTGGTTACAGACGAGACTCTGATAATAAGTATTAAACAGCCTTTAGCTCTGGATAGGGTGGTGCCTTTTTTCTCCTGTCCACTCCTCTCTATATGGACATGAACAATAAGAGCAGAGCCAGAGCTAAAAGGCTAATACAAACTACAATCTTACAAGCTAACAGACTAATAAACATAATAAGAGGATAACAGATGTATAACAGTGTTTTATAGTAAATACAGACTCAAAATTATGTTAGTTTACAGCATTGTGCTGCACTAGCATAACTAAATGGCCACATAGCATAATCATGCTAACCCAACTAAACCAACTTTCCACAACTATGAAATAAAAACTCTCCATACCTGATAAAAAGTAATAAACAGCCTTTAGCTCTTTTCTCCTCTCCACTATATATATATATATATATATATATATATATATATATATATATATATATATATATATATATTAGCTTCAATACTAATTACTAGCAAAGTAGTCTACACCACAATTGTTGGTAATGAAATGGGGGACATATGCAGCACAGTTTTGTTATTTTGATTATTTTAGATAAAAAACTTATTTTAAATTAAATTTAGTGCATTGTCTGACACCTACCTCCAGTGTTGCCAGTGTTTTTCAGACCCTCTTTCAGACTTTTTTTTTTAAAGCGACTAGCGACAAATCTAGCTAATTGTTCTGATGTTATTGGAGACTTTTGGAGACTCTGAGGTGAACACACATGGGGGACGTCCCAACCACTCCATATTAATAAAAACAAAGATAAGCTGTGGAATTCTAACACTAAAACACCAGTATTTTCTGTTGTACTGCTATATTAACCTCACTGATGGTCCTCTGTGTTGGCTAACATTAGCAGCTGAAGCTAAACACAGTTTATGGAATGCTTTACTTTTCTAGATGAAGATAAAGTTAAACCAGGACTAATATCTGTCTGATAAGAGCTCAGGATGTAAACTAGGTATTATTTAGTATTATTACTCTGTAGAGAGAACTGGCTACAGCTAAGAGATGCTAACGCTGTTAGCGTTTATGCTAACAGCCACAGATTGAGTGTTTTTGTTTAAATTAACACTCGACAGGAAAAAAATAAGAGCTGTGTTTGATTCTCCACACGATTTTGTGTACATGTAGATGTGTGTGTGCAGATTAGAGCTGTATATTGTTTATGATGCAGCTAATAGGCTACACGGCAAGTTAGCTAGCTAATTAGCCTAATTAGCTGCTTTAGAGAGACATAAAATGACCAGAATGGCCAGAATAGTCATTAATCTCAGTAATTATAAGGAGTTCACACTGTGAGCAGGTGGAGAATGAGCTGATGTTAATATTGTCAGTTCATTTGGTTCACGTTTGGGTTCTTGTTTTTTGACTGTGCAGTAAAATATCTTCATACAGTGAATGTTTCTTCATTAAACCTACAGCTACCAGTGCGTCTGATACAAATACGTTATCATATAATTATATATGTAACCCCCCTCATATATATATAACTCCCCTTAAGTTGTAAAGTTAACGATGTGGGAAGATTTGTTCCAGTATGTTGGTTAAATGACCCTCAGAAGTAGTCCTGTATCAGTGAAGCACTGCCTGTGTTATCCACCCAGAAGTAACACCGACTTGTTCTATCATTTCCACAGAACATAGAATTAATGAGTGTGAGTGGAGAGCTACATATACTTAACATGACGTGATGTAAAGGAGATTCTATGAATGTCTATATATATATATATATATATATATATATATATATATATATATATACATACATTCATACAGTGGTGACCAGAGTGACCGCCGTGTGCAGCAGCTGACCACTAAGGTCCTGGTAGGTGGTCACTGGTATCATGCTGATTGCAGTGCATCCCACAGCTGCTGGAGGGAGCATGGAGGAGCATCCATAGAGCCAACACCACCATTCAGGTGGTCCCACATGATGCTCAGCTGGGTTCAAGTCTGGGAAATAATTAGGGGTCCAGGGTAGTGCAGTAAGTCTCAGTCAGCTCTTCCAACCAGTGTGGGACATTTCTAGTTGTGTGACGAGTCTCAGTGTCTTGCTGGAAGATCCCATCCACCTCAGAGAAGACAATCAGCATGTATGGTGTACGTGATCTGCAAGGGTGGATTTAGACCCAAATCGGTTGAGAGTGTCTTCAACATGGATAAGTGGGTCCAGAGTACGTCACCAAAACATTCTCCAGACCAGAACTCTGCTTGCTTCCAAAGTAGGAAGTGGTCATAATAATGTGACTCGACGGTGAAGACCAGAAGCTCAATAATTAAGTTCTAACATGTTTGATAATAAATTGAATTATGTATTGTAATTTGGAAATGTTATCAATTACGATACTAAAATCTTACTGTGTTCCCACCACCAGCCACAGGGAACCGCCTCAGCGGCCGTTGCCCCGCCCCCCGCCGCCTCCGCCGCAAGACGAGGAGGAGCCCCTCTACAAGGCTTTGGAGAAACCCCGCCTGCCTGACAAGCCCCGCCTTCCGGAGAAACCCCGCCTGCCCGAGAAGCCACGCCTCCTGGAGCACACCCAGTCCGTGTTCTACCAGAGCGAGGAGGACTCCGAAAGCTTCTCGGCCGAAATCACGGACAGCGGGGGCGGAGCCTGCCCCGACTCCGCCTCCCTGTACGCACGGGACAGGGACTCGTCCTATCCCGACAGCAGCCCGGAGGGTCTGGGGACGGAGCCGCGCTCGGCCCTGCCCCCGGACGAGCTGTACTTCAGCACGGGACGCCACGCCCACGTCTCGGCTTTCTACCAGCCCCCGCCACGACGGACCAATGAGGAGGCCCGGCTGGGGCTGGAGCCGCCCCACGGGGAGGGTGACGGACAGATGCAGCTGGTGACGAGTCTGTGACTAGGGCGCTGGTGACCGGGACATGGAGATCTGGAGGAGGAAGAGGAGGTGTAATGTCACCGTCATCATCATCATCAGCATCATCATCGTCCACTGCACTGCTTTACAGTTGGGGAGGTTTCTTAATGGTTTCGGTGCATCTGTGTCTAAACTAGTCCTTCAATACCAGTTAATTCCAGAAGAGCATCATTGAAATCTTCAGTTAGGCCACAGTATAGCTTACTCTGCTTATTGTAGCATATGTAAACATACAGATACATGACTGGAGCAATTATTTATTTATTATTTAATAAATAATCTACTTATACAATAACTAATTAATTCAATACACAATAAAAACAACACATTCTACTTTTTATTGCGTTTGGAAACTGCCCAAGTATTTTATTTTTGGCCAATAAAGCATAATATAAATAATATTAAATATAATTAGGATCAATTACACTCTATTAAGCTTAGTAAGCCACATTTAGATGTAATTTCAAAGATTTTTAAAACCTAAAATCCTTAAACAGCTTTAAATTTATATATAGCGCCCAGCATTAAAACAGCCGATCTATTCATAGAACTAAAGCCCCCTGTATGGATTCTAAAGTCTATGATTATTGATCTTCTGTCATTGATTGAGGCAGTAATAGAGTCAGCAGCACATTTTTCCCCAATACTTCATGATTAAAAGGGCCTAGAAGTTTGTAAAACTGTGGCAGCATCGAATTAGCTATAGGATTTGTGAACAGCTTCTTAATCCCAGGTCCAGACCTTCAACAGCTTGAAGTACATTTGGAGAAAACACGTCTCAGCTGTGAGAACATCTCAAATGTAGTTTTCATTTCCTATGACAAGATTATTGAAAGATTATTATAAACTTCTTCAGCCAGTTTCTAGACTTCAAATTTCATTTAAAATAAAGTAAAATGGATACTTTATTTCCGAACCACCAGGCTGTGATTGGTTCAAAAACAACACACCAGGCTGTGATTGGTTTAAATCCAAACCACCATGCTGCAACTGGTTCAAGAACAAACCGCCAAACTGTGACTGGTTCAAAATCCGAACCACTAGGCTATGATCAGTTCAAAAACATTTGACCAGCCTGTGATTGGTTCAAAACCGTACCTCCATGCATTGATGGATTTACAAAACAAACCATCAGACTGTGACTGGTATAAAAAACAAACCACCAGGCTGTGGAAATCCAAACCCCGAGGCTATGATTAGTTTAAAAAACCTGGCAGCCTGTTTTCATTTCCTACTAAGAGATTATTATAAATTTGTCCAGCCAGCTGCTAGACTTAATTTACATCAATCAGGCAAAAGTAGTAGAAATTGGCAAATTTCTTTCAAAACATAAAGTAAAATTGTTACTTTAAATAAGTTAATTCTCTGAAAATATAGTGTGTATTGTCATTGTCCAAAGATTTTTGGTTTGCGATTTCTAGTTTTTTACATCTAATTTTTTAAACACTACCATTGTTCTTTACACTGTTTCAAAATTTCATGATGATTGGGCCAATAATAACCCTCCAAAACTGCTTTAAACCAAACAACTTTCCATTAATTACTATTGAAAATAAAGAGTTTTGTTCTCTCCTGTAATGATATCATGCATGCTTTTCTTTAGACAATGACAGTCCAATATATATATATATATATATATATATATATATATATATATATATATATATATATATATATATATATATATATATATATATATATATATGTTAATTATAATATTACGCTAATGCCAAAATCTATGTACAAACAAAACCAAACCTCATATTTTTAAAATGCTAAGAAGAAGTAATAAACTTACTTTTTTAAAATGCAGGGTTATTTTAGCCCATTTATCATGAAATTAGCGAATAACATTAAAAACCTTTCAAACAGTGATATTTATTTCTTACGTTGAAGCTGTTCAGCTTGCTAAACTATTGTTTCCTGCAGTGCTGTACATGTAACACCGTCCATAGATTAATCCACTGGTAGTTAATACCCTCTTAACATAAGCACACCCACCACAGACCTCATGATGATGATGATGATGATGATGGAAATAACAATGAAGAAGATGATGGCTTCCTCCTCCGTGTCTCTGTCTCTTGGTCACCCCCAACACCCACCCTGCCCATCTCACTGCCATTTATACACTCTCTATGTCTCTCTCTCTCTCTCTCTCGCTCTCATCATATCTCTCTATATACTGTATATTAGTCGGTCTGGCTGCCTGTATTCTCTGTATATTCCACATTTCAGTGTCTCTCACTCTCACTCTTTCTCTCACTTTCATTCTCAGAGACCGTCCACATGTATATACGAATGATTTTGGAAACTTCGGTTCAGCCTCCTGTGTTTTAAATATCCAACCTCTCAATTTTAATACCCATATTAATTTATATTCATATATTCATTAATACTTACTGACTATTTCTTTATACTTCCAGACGGAACTGTTGCGCTGTTGCAGTCGTGTCTTGCCCATATTAGGAATTCCAGGTGTACGCTTTGAAATGTTTTAAAATCACTGCTATAGGTTCAAACACAAACCACCAGGCTGTGATTGGTTTTAATAACAAACCATCAGGCTGTGATTGGTTTAAATAACAAACCATCAGGCTGTGATTGGTTTTAATAACAAACCATCAGGCTGTGATTGGTTTAAATAACAAACCATCAGGTTGTGGTCGGTTTAAATAACAAACCACCAGGCTGTGATTGGGTCAAACACAAACCACCAGGCTGTGATTGGCTCAAAAAACAAACCCCCAGGCGGTGGTTGGTTTAAAAAACAAAATCAGGCTGTGGTTGGTTCAAAAACAAATCACCAGGCTGCCATTGGTGTAGAAACAAACCACCAGCCTGTGATTGGTTTAAAAAACAAACCATTAGGCTGTGATTGGTGTAGAAACAAACCCCCAGCCTGCGATTGGTTTAAAAACAAAATGACCAGGCTGTGATTGGTTCAAAAAAAGATAAGCCACCAGGCTGTGATTGGTTCAAAAACAAACCACCAAGTTGTGATTGGTAAAAAAAAGGCACCAGGCTATGATTGGTTCAAAATCCAAACCTTAGATTAGTCCAAAAAACAAACCACCAAACTGTAATTGCTTCAAAATCCAAACCACCAGGCTGTGATTTATTCAAAAACAACCCACCAGCCTGCGATTGGTTCAAAACACAAACCACAGGCTGTGATTGGTTCAAATCCAAACCATTATTATAACTGGGTTCTAATGAAACTCAGGGTGAGACCACAGCGGTGTTTTTTCAAACAGAGAGAGACTGCTTACAGTCCCTGACATGGACCTCTTCAGGCGTGACATCAAACTTAAACAAGGTATTATCGCCACCTACTGGGCTGGCATGCACAAGTCAGCGTCCTGTGGGGACGGAGAGATTTCCATTTTTAGAAATAAAGTTTCCAGAAACGTCCGTGTAGGTGTGAACCAGGCCTCGTTTCCCCACGCTCTACCTCTCTACCTCCGTCTCTGTCTTTCCTTTTTGCCCTCCATCGACCCCTCTGTCTTTCAGTCGCTCTTCTCGGGGTGGAGTGGTGGATTTGTGTCTCAGATTCTTTCGTTTGTCGGGTTCTTCGTTTGCCGTCTTTGCCCCCTTTTCAGAAGAATGTGACGCCTGTACCAGAGACACCAGTCGAACTGAGACCTGCAACATTGCCAAAAATCCTGTCACAGGAAACCCAAACACACTCCTCTCTCAGTCCTGCCTCCAGTGTTCGCTCACTGGGGCCCCTTCCCGAGAGGTCGGGGGTCAAACGACCAGTTAGAACTGCTCTGGTCGTACATGAACAAACAAACACAGGACCTTTGCGTGTTTGGACTGCGAGCGCTCGGACCCCTGCAGATTGCTCGAACCCTCGGGCCTCAACCGATCAGCTCCCTTGATTCTGAGGCTCGGAGCCTCCTTTTCTGGACCCCGTGTAGGTTGAGGGGAGGGATGCTGATGTTGCCATGGTGATTTGGAGGCCGTTCATGGTGTATCTCCTGTAAATAGAAGTCAGAGAACAAGCGTTTGAGGATGTGCTTCTTGTATCTCTACGAAAAAAATAAATCGTGAACAAAAAGAAAATAACAAAAAAAAAAAAACATGAAGGATGTGTAGAAGACCTGGATGATACTGTCTCTTCTCTTCCTCTCTCTCTTTCTCTCTCTCCCTCTGTCACTCCCTCTCTCCTCTCTCTTTCCTCACTCTCTTCCTGTTCTGCTCTTCCTCTGTGAGCGGGTGACAGATGGACTGGGCTTTGTTAAAGAGAAAGACGAGAAATGTTTTGTATAAAAAATAAAACGAAACAAATGTGACTTGCAGTCTGAGTGTCCAACGTTGCTCGTTCTACTTTATATACATATTTACTGCAGTTAAAATGTGTGTTGATTTCTTCTTTATTTATTTCCACATGATAAATGAAAGGATTTCTCAAACAGTTCTTAAAATGTTCATGTTTATTATTTAGTATGTATAGATTTTAATATCTATTATATGATACAAACATTTTAGTGTTAAATATATTTAACATTATACATTTAAACATATATATATATACTTTGCAATACAAATTATTTCACATTATTATACAGATCAAACTGTCAGGCTGTTATTGACTCAAAAGCTGTGATTAGTTCAAAACCCCAAAAAAACAGGCTGTAATTGGTTCAAACCCCCAAAAGCCAGGCTGTGATTGGTTCAAAACTCCAACAGCCAGGCTGTGATTGGTTCAAAACTCCAACAGTTAGGC
>CM038722.1:35538137-35573137 GCA_021613375.1 Megaleporinus macrocephalus | reverse complement strand
ATACTGTGAAGTAGTGTGGTCCCGGTCCAGTCTCACACCTGATTAGCATTCAGCTGATTGAACCTGCTGACCTTCATGATCTCTTTCTAGAGCTTCGTATGCCTATGACTAAAAAGTAGATCAGAGTTTATGTCACATTTTTGTAGAAACTCACAAACTGTTGGTCCACCAAGTTTTAGGCAGCACAGCATGTTGAACTGTAGCTTGTAGTTCTGAAGCCAGACACCAGGAGGCGCCAGACACCACTGTTCAGAGGCCAGAAACCTGGAAACCCATTTCTGCAGGCCTGCACTTCTTAAATTGCATTGTTTGATTATTTATAAGTTATTATAAATCATAAAAAAGCGAATCTATAAAATAACACCCCAGTGGTCGCCTGTGTTCGTGTAATCCTCTCCAGTTAAATACTATTGGGATGAAATTTAACCTGAAATCCAGCAGGAACTGCAAATCTATAAAAAAAAGAAACTAATTTATCAAATTTTCCACCTAAACATTTCTCTAAATAGATTTTATTCAGATTAGTGAAGGCCACAGTTCATGTTTTGGTATACAGTTGGTTTATTAAATGATGTTTACAGTGGTGGTGGTGGTGTTTACAGTGGTGGTGATGATGACGTTTACAGTGGTGGTGATGGTGTTTACAGTGGTAGTGAAGGTAACCAGGGGTCTCCATGTTTACAACACAATTCTACACATTGTATTTACTATGAAACCCACCAGTGAAGCTACACGTGTCTTCTGAGTTTATCTGGATGTTGATGGTAAAATGTGGAAGATCTGAAAATACTAGGTTTTCTTTGGGGACTATTTGAACCTCACAGCATCCTGTATGTATCCCTCCACCATGCATGGAGTTTAAGACTGAGATCTTCCCTAAACTATCATAAACTGCGTCTGACTAGCCACAATCTGCCACACCAGCTGTAGCAGGTTTCTGATTGGCTGGATCGGATGCACCAGTGTTTGTGGGGGAAGCAGGTTAGATGGATGTTAGAACCAAAGAAGAGCTCCAAGACCGGGCTTGGCTGTTTCAGAGGCCTTTACTGTTCAGCTGTCTGGTTACTATCACCACTACTGATATTGTAGGTTCTTCTAGAAAAAGAACCTGAGAGAAACACTGCCCTAAACTCACCCCTGGTCCTGGAGGCCCACTGTCCTACACTTTTTTACTGTTTTCCTCGCCGTCCACACACTTGATTCAACCAATCAGCTCATTAACAGCCCACTGTTGGGTTAAAGAGGCAGGAAAAGCACAGGGATGTGCAGGACAGTGGACCACCAAAACCAGAGCTGAGACTTTCTCCACCACTAGGGGGTGGAAATGCACTGAATAGACCAACTGGGTTCCTTTCAGACCTGCCGTGTGGAAATTGGCATTTACTGTGTCCCAGCAGTTACACTCTTTCCCTCCACAATTACTAATAAAGTTAAATAAGGGACCCAATCTCTGGTCATTACTTTCATTTTACATTCACAGTGATGCTTCGTTTGCTTCACTTAATACCATAATGTCTAATTAGGTAGATACAGTTACATGCATAGCACTTAAAGTATGTTACTATGAATATTTAGAACACTCTTTTTTAGCTACTGAAATATTGGAATGTTTGGTAATTTGAATTTTAGATTTTTTTATTATTATAGTTGCTATTTGAACACTGGAATGTTTATAGGTGTGGTTTATTGGAATATTAAAATGTATATTTTATTGAAGCTATTGTTTACATTACATTACATTGTTTATCATTGGTGGCACAGGTATAGCAGAATGTTTATAGTTGTTGTAAATGTTGGAATATGAGAATGTTTATAGTTGTGAATGTTGAAATATCAAAATGTTTATAGTCGTGAATGTTGGAATACCAGAATGTTTATAGTTGTGAATATTGGAATATCAGAATGTGTATAGTTGTGAATGTTGGAATATCAGAATTTTATAGTTGTGAATGTTGGAATATCAGGATGTGTATAGTTGTGAATGTTGGAATATCAGGATGTTTATAGTTGTGAATGTTAAAATATCAGAATGTTTATGGTTGTAAATGTTGGAATATCAGAATGTTTATAGTTGTTGTGAATGTTGGTATATCAGAATGTTTATAGTTGTGAATGTTAGAATTTCAGAATGTTTATAGTTGTTGTGAATGTTGGTATATCAGAATGTTTATAGTTGTGAATGTTAGAATTTCAGAATGTTTATAGTTGTGTATGTTGGAATATCCAAATGTTTATAGTTGTGAATGTTGGAATATCAGAATGTTTATAGTTGTGAATGTTGGAATATCAGAATGTTTATAGTTGTTGTGAATATTGGAATATCAGAATGTTTATAGTTGTGAATGTTGGAATATCAGAATGTTTATAGTTGTGAATGTTGGAATATCAGAATGTTTATAGTTGTTGTGAATATTGGAATATCAAAATGTTTATAGTTGTGAATGTTGGAATATCAGAATGTTTATAGTTGTGTATGTTGGAATATCCAAATGTTTATAGTTGTGAATGTTGGAATATCAGAATGTTTATAGTTGTTGTGAATATTGGAATATCAGAATGTTTATAGTTGTGAATGTTGGAATATCAGAATGTTTATAGTTGTTGTGAATATTGGAATATCAAAATGTTTATAGTTGTGAATGTTGGAATATCAGAATGTTTATAGTTGTGTATGTTGGAATATCCAAATGTTTATAGTTGTGTATGTTGGAATATCCAAATGTTTATAGTTGTGAATGTTGGAATATCAAAATGTTTATAGTTGTGAATATTGGAATATCAGAAAGTTTATAGTTGTGAATGTTGGAATATCAGAATGTTTATAGTTGTGAATGTTGGAATATCAGAATGTTTATAGTTGTTTTAAAGGTCTTGTGCTGAATCTGATGGTATCTTAAGGCTAAACGTTGATGTAACTCTCGTCCACATATTAAACATGGTGATGTCATAGAAGTAGGACACACGCAATGTTGGATCTCGGCCAGTTCACTGCTGTGGCAACTCATGCTAAGGATCTGAATCACGTGTGCTAAACTTTCTCACTCTCTCTCTCTGTACCTCTCTTTCTGTCTCTCACGCTCTCTTTATCTCTCTCCCCTCTTTCCCTGAGTATCTCTTTCTCTCTCACTCTCTGTTTCTCTCTCTCTGTTTCTCTCTGTCTCTCTTGCTTCATCAGTGTTTTTTTGCGAATGTCCAGTGGGTCACATGTGATCTGCTGATGCTTAGCAAGCTGCTCTGTATGGAAAGCAAAACAGTGGAGTTTTTGTACTTTCACTTTGCCGTGCTGTGAAGAAAGTGCTGAATGTGTGAAGTTCTGACTGAACTGATCACCTCACAGCACAACCTGGTTTATTTACACGACGAACAGGAGCCAGGATTAGCCAGATGGGTTCTGTACAGCACCAAGATTCTAGAACTGCAGCAGAACGCTGACTTGATGCTATACAGAACCGTCATCATCATCATCGTCACTGTTCCTGGAGCTGAAGGCTTGTGGATACATGTTGTAAGACCCTGATGTGGAAGAAATTGCACATGTTTACATCAAATCACAGCATTTTTTCCAGCGCGCTCATGACTTCCAGTGTCTCCGATCACGTCCCCAGCTTGAACGGGAGCGAAAGTTATTGATACCTTTCGCAATCGAAGAGGAAGTCTGGCAGACAGACAGCGTTGATTAACTGTTTTCTCTGACATGTGTTTTTATTTGTGGGATAATTTGAGGCTGAGCCGCTGTGCTGGGAAATGTTAGTTCACTTCTGTACACGTTTAGCAACCGCTCATCAGCCAACCAGAGAAAATCTTATAATTATAATTAAAAGCCTTATAATACTTTTATTTCTATTTTTAAGATTTTAGTTAATTATTTGTATTATTTGTTTATATATATATATATAAACTGATAGTTTAAAAGTCTTTATCTGCTCAATAAGTGTGTGTTCATCAGTAAGAACAGCAGATCTGATTAGAACAGATGTAAATAATCATACATACAATACAAAGTAACATGAATATGTTATTGTGAAAGAAGTAGATCAGATCTTGATCCAGTTTGAAGAACAAAGTGTTAAATATGTTACAATGTTTCATATTTTCAATGGTAAATTAAAGAAATTACATTAAAATTAAATTACATTGTCAGACCAATATTTGGGTGTATAAACTATAGAATCTGGATATTAAGAGTATATTTCCTTCAAAAAACACAAATAAATGCCCAAAATATAGACAATCCATTGTAACTGATTTGGGTGAGTTTGTCAGTTGAACTTTTTCCAAGTCCAATATTTACAATTACCATCCAATGCCTGGTTTATCTAATCAATACATTCAATACTAACCAATACTTAATCCATCTAATCAATACATTCAGTGAAATCAGGCAATGGACTGTAGTTGTATGCTGTTATACAGTGATGTGAAGAAGTATGTTCACCTTATGATGTGGAGATACAGATATTAAGGATTCAGTGTTGAGAAATGAGAGTGACTTGTTTATTAAGCCATACTCTAAATTTATAATGCTTACTGACATTGAGAGAAGTACAGTTTTCTTAGAAGGAAAAAAGTTACATCATCTCCTCGAATGTGAAATCACGTGCAGCTGATCGGGGCTGGTGATTGGAGAGTGTTCTGGAGGAACCTGCTTGTTTATTTGAAACTGGTCAATCCGGTTCAGAGTGGTTTTGTTTTATGGGGTGCGGTGTCATTAAGCGTAGATCAGAAAATAAAATCTGACACTCTCTGAGTGAATCATGATCTCAGAGTGAAGACCAGGCCGGACCGTCCCAGCAAATGTGACTGTAGACCATAAAACAATAAGAACCCCAACATTTCAGGAAGGAAGCTTTCACCCACAGCAACGTCAGTTCAAGATGAAATCAAGACTAGGCAAGGACTTGGACTTCTGGACCAAAGTGTTATGGTCACTTGATGAGTCAAATACCAGAAACCAAAGACCTCGTTACCAGGCCGTGTAGTGGTTAGTACGGTGGTGTAGTGGTTAGTATGGTGGTGTAGTGGTTAGTATGGTGGTGTAGTGGTTAGTATGGTGGTGTAGTAGTTAGTATGGTGGTGTAGTGGTTAGTATGGTGGTGTAGTGGTTAGTACGGTGGTGTAGTGGTTAGTACGGTGGTGTAGTGGTCAGTACGGTGGTGTAGTGGTTAGTACTGTCTCCTCACAGTAAGATGATCCAGGTTGGGATTGGCTCCGTGACCCCGACTAGTGGGATAAAAAAGAACATGAATAATAATGAATAGTAGAATGGAACCTCCTTACCAGCTGTGAAGCATGGTGGTGGTAGGGTTATGGTATGCAACTGCTTTGCCTGCCAATTTGCAACCACATAATTTCTATAAACTATAAATTGTTTTTCATGCCAGAGAACATTCAGTCCGAGACAATCTGTCCGAAGGTTTAAAGCTAAAAACCTGGACAAACCAACAGGATAATGATCCCAAACATACCAGTAAATCCACCAAAGATGGGCTTAAAAGGAAGACGTGGGTTGTGGAACGGCCTCGTTGAAGCCCATTTATTTATGTCTTTAAATAAATGATTGCAAGTTGTTTCCAATTTCCACTGTTCTTCTTCTAATATTAGATTTTATCTATACAAACCAATCAAATTCTGAAACGTCCCCATCCGTCAAAAGAGTAAGAAGCCTTTCACGGAACATGCCTACGCTTTCTAATAACTCGCAGTGTTTACTGACACCGGCTATCAGGTTCTACGCTGTTATCAACGTGCCGATAACATCAATTGTTCGAATTGCTGTCACCGTTGCAATAGTGAGTGCAATGCAGAAACAGGAAACGCTCTAACATGACGCATCATAACAAAAGGAGTGAAAAACGTAGGCTGATCTGATCTTGATTGGCCGAGTTGAATCACCGTGATGAAGACGTGGGAAGGTGATTGGCTAAGGTGTGTGATGCAATCTCAGTGACACACGCAGGAGATAAATTTAGGACTATTTAAGAAGACAGATCCGAGAGAAGGGCTCACAGCGCGTGCAGCTTCTTGCGGCTCCGTGGATCTAAAAATAGCAGCGTCAGGAGCCGAGCCGAGGTATTGCGCAATAGAGAAATTCCACTTATCCCGCAAGTCTCGTAAACAATGGCCATTAAGACTGACTGTAAAGCAGTATCAGGCCTTTGCATCATCCTGCCCAAACCCATTCCCGCTGTTTCACTGCACTGAGCCTGTAGAATTAACCCTTCACTGCCCACGTTTGAAAATGTTGCTGCTGACCAGTCGATGATCCATTCAACACTAAGAGTTTTTTCATAACTACATAAAACATTTAATTCCACATTAATTTAATCAGAGAGGTGTAAACAGAGAGATTCAAAGTGATTTTGGTGTGAAATGGTTCAGATGTTGCCTACAGTGGTGATGATGTTTACAGTGGTGGTGATGTTTACAGTGGTGGTGATGGTGTTTACAGTGGTGGTGGTGATGTTTACAGTGGTGGTGGTGGTGTTTACAGTGGTGGTGATGGTGTTTACAGTGGTGGTGATGGTGTGTACAGTGGTGGTGATGGTGTTTACAGTGGTGGTGATGGTGTGTACAGTGGTGGTGATGGTGTGTACAGTGGTGGTGGTGATGGTGTTTACAGTGGTGGTGATGGTGTGTACAGTGGTGGTGATGGTGTTTACAGTGGTGGTGATGGTGTGTACAGTGGTGGTGATGTTGTTTACAGTGGTGGTGGTGTTGTGTACAGTGGTGGTGATGGTGTTTACAGTGGTGGTGATGGTGTTTGCAGTGGTGGTGATGATATTTACAGTGGTGGTGATGTTGTTTACAGTGGTGGTGGTGTTGTGTACAGTGGTGGTGATGTTTACAGTGGTGGTGATGGTGTGTACAGTGGTGGTGATGATGTTTACAGTGGTGGTGATGGTGTTTACAGTGGTGGTGATGGTGTTTGCAGTGGTGGTGATGATATTTACAGTGGTGGTGGTGATGGTGTGTACAGTGGTGGTGATGATGTTTACAGTGGTGGTGATGATGTTTACAGTGGTGGTAATGGTGTTTACAGTGGTGGTGATGGTGTGTACAGTGGTGGTGGTGATGGTGTTTACAGTGGTGGTGATGATGTTTACAGTGGTGGTGATGATGTTTACAGTGGTGATGATGATGTTTACAGTGGTGGTGATGATGTGTACAGTGGTGGTGATGATGTTTACAGTAGTGGTGATAGTGTTTACAGTGGTGGTGATGGTGTTTACAGTGGTGGTGCTGATGGTAACCAGGGGTCTCCATGTCTACAACACTAATCTACACATTGTATTTACTATGAAACCCACCAGTGAAGCTACACGTGTCTTCTGAGTTTATCTGGATGTTGATGGTAAAATGTGGAAGATCTGAAAATACTAGGTTTCCTTTGGGGACTATTTGAACCTCACAGCGTCCTGCATGTATCCCTCCACCATGAATGGAGTTTAAGACTGAGATCTTCTCTAAACTATCATAAACAGCGTCTCAGAATCAGACAGTGTATTTATAACATCTACTGTAAGAACTTTCTGTGAGGCGCTTTTAGAGGTGGACGTCAGGTTCCATTCACAAACACTAAACACCTCATTTCCTCCCTTTAACCCAGTCCATTGTACTACGTTGTTGCTGTTGGACATGAAATGACGTCGCACTAAGAATCAGGAACAGAAAGCAGTGCTGCTCCGTCTCTGTGTATATATATATATGTGAGTTTGCAACTTCCATATTCAGACTGTGACTGTAGATCAGATGACCTGCGCTCATTAGAGATGTTTCCCTCTTCAGCGTTACATCATTACCAGTAACTGCTGGCATCCACATGGTGCACGATATTCCCCCAAGAGGGCGATATGATGATAAAGAACACCACAATGTGATACTGAGGGGCAGCCTATCTTTGATTTAATCTGCTTTCTGATAAAAATGTGGTTAATTGAGGGCGCCAGTTGGCACTGATCCAGAAGCAGGCCTGAGAACTGGAGCTCACCCACAAGGTGTGATGTAATGTTGTGTAGTTCTTCCTGTGAGGTAATAAAGTAAAGCTTACTAGTTCTTACTAGGAAAGTCAGCTCATGCTTAACGTTTCCAAATTAGTATTGAATGCTTTTTTTAGATATCTGATGATGAAAAGCACCTTATATATTATCATTATTATTAATGTTATTGATATTTTTTTTAAATATATTATTTTATACATATACAAAAATGTGTGTGTATATATATATATATATACGAAAATCTGGTTCCATTAAAAGTTTTATTGAAAGTAAGGACAGTTTTTGTTACTATTTTACTTTTATTTTTTTGACAGCCATAATATACACTGATATATATATATATATATATATATATATATATATATATATATATATATATATATATATATATATATATATATATATACTAGGAAACTGAAGACATTAACTGATCTTGACCTGAAAGCTTGTTTTTGACATTCCTTTGTGAATCACTGTGTTTGAAATGTGGGATGCTGATTGGCTGACGTAGGTGATGCAACTTCAGTGACACATGCATGAGATAAATTAAGGGCTATTTAAGAAGATAGGTCTTAAAGATGGGCTCTGAACCATACAGGCTGTTACCAACACAACCACGGTCCCACAACTATGCAGGGTGTTTCCTGTTCATGATGAGCCTCGCGCTGTCAGTCATACAGAATAAAAGTGGGAGTGAACTGAAACCCCCGTCATTTCTCACGCTGGTACATCTGGATGACCCAGCGATGCAGTGGATGGTGTAGCACATGGTTGGTGTCAGGTGAGGACGAGGCCCTGGTGGTCAGTCTTCCACCAGTATGGCTCGAAATGAACCTGGTCACATGACCAGTTACACCACCCATATCTACAAATATTCATAAGAAACCAAAAGGAGCTGTAAGTTAGTGTATACTGTACTGTTCATTGGGGAAAAAAAATATCAACCAACTATGGAAGTATAGAGTTGGGATTATAGGGGTTGATGAAAGTTCATTGAAAGACCAATTACAAACTGGTTGCTAGACGTGTGTAGGGCTCCCAGACAGATGGGTATGCTAATTCACAAAGCGCCCACACAGATGTTTAGCCTAGATTATTAGATTCCTAGTAAAGCTGCATCACACACAGCATCCTGTGCCAACTCAAAGTCTAGACCGTCAGCCTAACCTAGACCGTCTACCCCAGTCTGGTGACTCCTCTGACAGTAAGGCCTAGAAAATAACCCGGAACTGTCCCGGTACAGCCTCTCCGTGATCCAGACAGAGATATCAGAGTGTCCTGCTCACCACTCTGGCCTGATTCCAGCAGCTCCCGCCTTCCACAGCAACGAGCCAGAGAGTGACCACTGTTCCAGTAAACACAGGTAACACCGGTACGCACTCTCAACCACACACACCGCTTAGAGGAGATACAAGGTTTTGTTCTGACAGTGAGGAGGAAAAACAGGAAAAGAGACTGTCCAGTTCTCAGAACCACAAACTGGCAACCCCAGAGTCCACCCCTCAACAGCACAAGCAGAAACTGCAACCAGCTTCTAAGACTGGACTCTGAGGGGGTTATAAAAACATCCCTGCAGATTCTTAGAATTACTGATTTATATATATATATATATATATATATATATATATGGTCATGGTATTAATGTCTACACTGTGAAGACTATTTGATTATATTGTATCTAGTTATAAGTTCTAGATTGTATATTCAAGATTCAAGAGTTTTATTGTATATTGTATATATATATTACTCAAAAGAATGTAGGGATGTTTGGCTTTTGGGTGAAATTTCAGGATGAACCTAAAATGCACTCTAACCTCCGTAGGTGAACTTAATGTGACCTTCTCTAAAATTCTGAATGCACATGTCCAGCTGTTCCGTGTTTCAGTACTTTTTGCACTTGCTGTTCTTTAACCAGGAGCTTAACAGCAACATTCACAACAGGATCCATGAATCGACCAGTAAACGTCCTGGTTCAGATAAAACTGGTATTTAAACAGTCCTCCTCATCACGCTGTACGACTCCAGGCACATTTAAGGAGGTGAGAGGCGCCCAAGTGGCACGTCAGACCATTCGAAACCCTTTACATCAGCATGGTCTGCATGCTAGATGACCTGCAAGGGTACTTGAACACACCACCAGGCACAGGGAACATCTACGCTGGGCGAGGGACCAGTGAGCCTCAGTGCTGTCCACGAGGAGCCGAAATGTTGGCCACTGACAATGTTGGAGACGTCAAGGAGAGTGCTATGCGTTAGTCTTTGGTGGTGGTGGCGTTTGGTGGTGGTGGTGGTGGCGTTTGGTGGTTGTGGCGTTTGGTGGTGGCGTTTGGTGGTGGTGGTGTTTGGTGGTGGTGGGGGTTAGTTAACAGAGAACTGCCCCACACTTTGTGAATGGTACAGTGACAAGCCCACACTACTTGAATGACATCATTCATCTAGTCATAGTGCCTCTGCATGAACATTACAGGCCTAATTTCATCGTCATGGACGACAATACTCTAGCTTATCGAGGTTGTATCATTAGAGAACATCTACTGGAGACTGGGGTACCTCAAATGGAGGTCTCCAGACCTGAATCCCATAGAATATCTACAGGATCAGTTGAGTCACCATGTAGAGGCTCGTAACTCTGGACCCCACAACCTCAATGACCTGAGGGCCACCCTTTAAGTGGGATGCCATGCCTCAGCAGAGTTGACTTGTGAACAGCATGAGATGTGGTTGTCAAGCTGTAGTTGATGCTCGAGGGCAAATGACAAGTTATGAGACATTGATATCGGTCGTTGGGGTATACGCGCCATCGTTGTTGGGTTTTGTTTTGACAATCAACTTTTGGTGAACAGTGTATATATATGTATACACTATATATATATATATATATATATATATATATATATATTTCCTCCTGAGACGCAGAAAAATTAAAGTTTGAGAATTTCAGTCATTTCAACATAAAAAACATGCCGGAGTGCTTTTTTTTTTAAACATTTTTAATTATTCTTTATGGAATGTCCTTTATAGTGGACATCAGGACATTGTTGATGACATATTTTTTGTTTCCTGTTCTGCATAAGACCAAAAATCCTTTTACAACATCAGCACCAGCTCCATCCTAGAAAATAATGTAAATGAAAACATTGTTTACCTTTCTTGATACCATTTCCACTTTTGGCAGTATAAGAAATATTTTAAATGCACTGTATATGAACATAAACAGGAACAAATAATAACCCATTCCAAAGGTTACCGTTACTTTGATTAAAATAAATTTTTATTTTAAATAAATTTAAAAATCCAGCTTTAAACAGTTTTTAGCCACTGTTAATCACACCAAACCTTGAGCCAAAGTTTCACACTTTCCACACGTAGTACCCAACTTCTCTTACAGTCCATTTCATTTTAATGTTCTATTTTTAAATGTACAATTTAGTTACATTTTCTAAATAAATTAAAAATAAATTAGTAATGAATTTACATGTTTACAGAGCTTACATCACTGCCTCAGTCAAATTCCCATCACCTGTGACATCATTAATTTCATATAAAACCAGATTTAGTAAGTCCCAATGTCCACTACAAAGGACATCAATAAAAGTATGCTGTTAGGTAGTTAAATATTTGTGCATATCAATAAAAAGTGCTTTGAGAACTACCTACAACAGTTTTATACCTAAAACAGATCAATTATAGGCTTTAGAAACAAAATAAATACATATAATTTTATAGTTTATCTCTCGCTCCCATAAAATGTGGTTACAGAGAGGCAGCCACATTTAAAAATCGGAACTCCTGTTGTGAATGACACACCCCAACACTTGGTACATCATTGGAAAGGCCCGGATGTCCTCTACATGGCACAACAGGTTTTAGCAAAGTATCTAGTTTATATATGTATGTATATATATATATATATATATATATATATATATATATATATATATATATATATATATATATATTGGAGACTCATTGTTTTGAAGGTCTGTGTTAAATAAACACCACTCGGTTTGACCTTTTACTCTATACATGCATGTATGTAGGGTTCATCTAAATCAGACCTTTGAAAGACCTTTGTAAGGAGTTTCAGATCACTGTCCTTCTGATCCACTTCCACATGTGTCGTCTGAGCGACCTGCGGAAGTCTTCTGCGGATCAGACTCGGGGGTGTTTGCGTCTCTACCGCAGTAATAAAGTATACGTTAGCTGGAGAACCTTTAATCATTAATTGGCGTATTGACGCCGCTGGGGGCCCCTGAGCGTCCGTAGGCATGTGTAGGTGTGTATGTGTTGTGCCGTCTGACGCGGAGGGCGGGACCAGAATTTCCTGTTTAGCCTGGTCGCCGGGCTTTCCGGCGGGTAAAGCCGATGTTTTCCCACTGCACGCGGTCACCAGCGCAGAAAGAGCAGCCGAGAAAGGCCAGGCCGCATTCAGGAAGAGCCTGCGAAACCAAGAGCCACTTTCAGAGAGGAAGAGAGACCCAGAGAGAGAGAGAGAGAGAGAGAGAGAGAGAGAGAGAGAGAGAGTTACTGTCACCATACCCTCCCACTCACTGCAGAAGCTCCTCTCAGTCTCTCTCTCTCTCTCCTCTGAGTAATATATGAATGACACCTCTGAAGTGGCACCTATAAACATTTCCTTTAGCTCATCTTCCCCTCAGTTCAGCCACCGACAGTGTTTCCTGAAACCAGAGAGCTGGTATATCCACTGCCTTCTCCTATACATCTACAACTATACTGTGATGTCATCCATATACATATATATAATCATCGCTGTCCAATGAAAAACATGTATCCTCATTTTTATCCATTTTTATTTTTTTACATCATTTGAACTCGCCAACTGTCGCGCTTACACTGTGTTCAAGTTCTGACATCCTGGTTCCATTGACTTAATAATAGTAAAGTAAAAGTTTTAAAAGTAAAGTTTTTGGCTTCTCCTGTAAAGTTGACGATTTATATATACTATTCTATATACTTTATATATACATATGTATATATCATCGCTGTCCAATGAAAAACATGTCAATTTTAAGTTACATCATTTGAACAAGCCAATGGCCGTTTACACTGTGCAACAGTTTCATGATGAATGGACCAATAGAGGTCCTGCCAAAACAGCTTGGCAAAAAAATCTGGTTCCATTGACTTCCATTGAAAGTAAAGTATATATTTGGTGTCTCCTGTAAAGTTCCAATGTTATGTTTTTCATTGGACAGCAACTATATATATATATATATATATATATATATATATATATATATATATATATATATATATATATATCCATTTTTGGTGATTTTGAGTTTTCTACATCATTTGGACATGACAATGGATGTTGACATTGTGTGGGAATTTTATGATAAATGGACCAATAGACGTGCTACAAAATAGCTTGGAAAAAAATCTGGTTCCATTGACTTTCATTGAAAGTAAAGTATGTTTTTGTCTTTCAAACATCTGTATATATATAATATCTATATATAATTATGATGTAAATACTTATAATGTAAAGACTTAGGACCCCCTATATACCCTAATAGTTGGTGTCTACTCTTAAAATGACCCCAGTTTTTGGTCCCATCTTGATACTCGACCTGGGGGAATGATTTTCTTCTAGCTTCTAGATCTTTGAACCAATTTTCAAAGTTTGAGTTGAAACCAGTAGGACTACAATCTGGGCTTCGACTTCCAGAGCTCTCCATTTCTTTCCTCTGAGGAATTCCTTGTTGGGTTCTCTGGAATGTTCAGAGTCATTTAGGGTCAGCCTGTGTGGTGTACCTCTTAGTGTTATATCTGCTTCCTAGTGTTTGTCTGAGGAATCAGAGATTATTCACTCTTTTCTACTGAAAAAGGAGGGTCTCAGAGGGTCTGTTGTTCCTGAATGGACAGCGTAAAGTTATAAGAAGTCCAGGGCATAAACTAGAGGGTGCTGCTGGAGTGTTTAAACCCCTCAGTGTCACTGCTGGACTGAGAATCGTCCACCAACCAAAACTATCCAGACAGCAGTGTCCTGTGGGCGACGTCCTGTGTCCACTGATGAAGAACTAGAGAACACAAACTGTCTCTGACTCCAGGTAGTTGAAGTGTCTAATGGAGTGGACAGTGAGTGGATACACACAATGCTAAGAATGACCCACCTCCCTAATAGTATCTGCTCTGTGGTGGTCCTGTGGGGGTTCTGATCATTAAAGAACAGAGTAATAAAGTATACAGAGAGTCAGATGAACTACAGTCTGTAGGTGTATCTCCTGTGGGGTCAGTGGAGCTGATGAAATGGACAGTAAGTGGACGAAGCTCATTAGTTGCATCAGCCCCGCCCTCCTCTGTTACTACAGTCCGAATCATGTTCATGTGATGGAGGAACGCTGTTGCTGAAACGATGTGTATGTGTCATTATCAGACACGTCAAAGCTCATTCGTTCCTTTGAGGGGGCACTGAATTCTGTGTGTGGGGGGAGTCGGGGGCTGGGGGGTTGCACATTAACAAACTGGCCTTCACATGATCCAACAACCCACCAACATCCTGTAGCTCTTAGGATGTGAGTAATAATTCATCTGCAGGTTAGATCACGTACTGGTAAGCAGCACGAGCTCCAACACTGTAGAACAATCCATGATATCAGCTCCTCCACTGACCATACTTACTTTGTTACTATGTTCTGACCCCCACAGGACCACCACAGGACCACCACAGAGCAGGTACTATTGGGGTGGTGGATCATTCTCAGCACTGCAGTAACACTGTCCACTCTATTGGACACGCCTACCTTGCTGGTCCATCTTGCCAGAGATGACATTTTGGTCGATCCATCATGAAATCAGATTTTAATACTCCTGGTCTGTTGCTGCAGATCTAGCACATAGACAATGTAGTTGTAATAAAGTTTATTACAGTCTCTGCCTGATTCTCTGTGTGTTCAGGGATTTTTTTAAGTAACGCATAATGATTCCAAAGTTGTGTTGAAATTATATATTTTATAAACAAATTGTGAGATTTATTTTTTATTTCATTGCTGCTTAAAAGCATTACGGAAGTGAGAAGGCTGGGAGGCTGTAAAGTTCGTGAGGGGGTTAAAAGGGCAGTGAATGTGCTGTTGAATGATTTTGTGAAACCAAACATCTAAACGTTCCAAACAGTTGCAACCCAGAAGCAGAAATCTGGGTGTGATCTAAGACTCTGAGCTCTGTTTCATGTAAACACGCTGTAATGGTCAGAGTTGATCACTGTAATGGTCAGAGTTGATGACTGTAATGGTCAGAGTGGATTATTGTAATGGTCAGAGTTGATCACTGTAATGGTCAGAGTTGATAACTGTAATGGTCAGAGTTGATCACTGTAATGGTCAGAGTTGATCACTGTAATGGTCAGAGTTGATAACTGTAATGGTCAGAGTTGATCACTGTAATGGTCAGAGTTGATAACTGTAATGGTCAGAGTTGATCACTGTAATAGTCAGAGTTGATCACTGTAATGGTCAGAGTTGATGACTGTAATGGTCAGAGTTGATAACTGTAATGGTCAGAGTTGATCACTGTAATAGTCAGAGTTGATCACTGTAATGGTCAGAGTTGATCACTGTAATGGTCAGAGTGGATCATTGTAATGGTCAGAGTGGATCATTGTAATGGTCAGAGTCGATTGCTGTAATGGTCAGAGTTGATCACTGTAATGGTCAGAGTTGATCGCTGTAATGGTCAGAGTTGGTCACTGTAATGGTCAGAGTTGATCACTGTAATGGTCAGAGTTGGTCACTGTAATGGTCAGAGTTGGTCACTGTAATGGTCAGAGTTGATCGCTGTAATGGTCAGAGTGGATCATTGTAATGGTCAGAGTTGATCGCTGTAATGGTCAGAGTTGATCGCTGTAATGGTCAGAGTTGATCGCTGTAATGGTCAGAGTGGATCATTGTAATGGTCAGAGTTGATCACTGTAATGGTCAGAGTGGATCATTGTAATGTTTAGAGTTGATCGCTGTAATGGTCAGAGTTGATCACTGTAATGGTCAGAGTTGATCGCTGTAATGGTCAGAGTGGATCATTGTAATGGTCAGAGTGGATCATTGTAATGGTCAGAGTTGATGACTGTAATAGTCAGAGTTGATCGCTGTAATGGTCAGAGTTGATGGCTGTAATGGTCAGAGTTGATTGCTGTAATGGTCAGAGTTGATGACTGTAATAGTCAGAGTTGATCACTGTAATAGTCAGAGTTGATCGCTGTAATGGTCAGAGTTGATCACTGTAATAGTCAGAGTGGATCCTAACAAACACTAAACAGATCTCAGATCAGTCCTATTTTAAAAGAGCTGCACTGACTACATGTATCTTTTAGAACAGACTTTAAACTTCTGTACTCGTCTACAAAGCTCTAGATAATCTAGAACCTGCTACATCACAGAACATCTCTCTGTTTATGTTCCAGCTGCTGATCTTAGATCTGCAGATACTGACCTTCTGTACAAACCCCTTCAGTAACATACAGAAGACCTGGAGAACCTCTTCCAGCTCTTCTGCTTCTAAACTGTGGAGCTCAGTTCAGCTTCTACTGAGCGGCTGATCTGTTTGTTTACTGATCTGTAAACGAGCTCTCCGTGGCTTTGAGTGGGCCGACATCCAGAGGGCTACGTCATGTATGTTTAATAACAGTAATCCAGGACTGCGCATCGATGTCACTTCCTGTAGAATCTCAGGGAGTTCTCTGTCCTTTTGACACGCTGTTTCACTTCAGCCGTGCGGCGGTCTCACAGCACACCCCCAGCCACCCAATCACACACACACACACACACTGATCACTGGTTCACAGTTGAGCCGCAGACGGACGCGACCTCCGTCACTTAACACCGCGGCGAAAACCACATCCACACAAAAGTCATAACACCGTCAGCCCTTCACAGAGACCCCCACCATTCATTTCCTCTCCCACTGAACTGCTGTTGTTCAGGTGAGACCCTGTAAGACAATACATCATCACATCATTTTTGTATGTGGTATTTAGATGCTGTGAAGTTTCCTGATGAACAGACCAATAGGAACGCTCCAAACTCAACAATAAAACCTCACACTGACTTACATTCAAAGTAATGGAGGATTTCAATCTCTTCAGTAATGTTACTAATTTAGAGTCACATGTTTTATATATCGTCACTGTCCAACAAAAACTTTTTTATTTTTAGTTTTCTACAAGATTTGAATACGACAGCTGCCCTTTATGTGGTGTAAATTTTTCTTAAAGGATGGACCAATAGAAATGCTCCAAATTAGCTTGGAAACATTTCTGGTTCCATTGACTTACATTGGTTTTTGGCCTCTCCTGTAAAGTTATTATATATATATATATATATATATATATATATATATATATATATATATATATATATATATATATATATATATATATATATATATGTCAAGCAGAGTTAGACTATATATATAGTTGGTAGAGTTGGTACTAATGCCATTTACTGCCCCCAGATGCCTACTAATGGCATCTTCAGCTCCTAGATGGCTACTTATGTCATCTCCTGCCTCAGATGTCTCCTAATGCCATCGACTTCTACTGCCCCTAGAATGTCTACTAACACCATCTATTGTCCCCAGATGTCTACTTCTGCCTTATATATATATATATATACACACACTACTAAGTTCATCTGGTTGACTCAGTTCTGAGCCCTTCACATGTGTGCACTGTTGCATCACAACACTGAGATGTGCAGCTGAGCATGAAGACCCCAGCTCCCATCTGTAGGGGGGGGGGGGGGGGGGGGGGGGGGGGACTGCATTACTCACGCTCTCTCTGACCGTTTCTTAGAAAGTCTCATAGGGTACGTGTGGGGGGGGTGGGGGGGGGGGGCGGTGGGTCACCTCCTCTTCATGTCCCCACTGCCAACCGTCTCCTAGCCGCTCCTACAGCCTCACACTGCCCCCTAACGTCCCGATCCTTAGAAAGCACCAGGGGCCATCTGGGAGGGTAATACAAATGATCTAATGCCACCCATTGTCCCCTGATCTCTCACAATGCCATTTATTGCCCCCTAATGCCCCCAAAGCTTACTGTTGCCCCAGGTATCCCCTAATGTCATCTATTGCCCCCCAGATGCTCCTAATGATTTCTAATGCCCCATGTATCCCTTTATGCCACTTATTGCCCATCAGTACTTTCTACTGCCACGGGTATCTCCTAATGCCATCTGTTGCCCCCTGGATGACCCCTAATACCATCTACTGGCCCCAGATGTCTACTAATGCCATCAACTTCTCCAGATGTCTATTAATGTCCTCTACTGCCCCAGATGTCTACTAATGTCATCGACCTCTACTGCCCCCAAATGTCTACTAATGCCATCTACTGCCCCAGATGTCTACTAATGCCATCTACTGCCCCAAAATGTCTGCTAATGCCATCTACTGCCCCAGATGTCTACTAATGCCATCTACTGCCCCCAAATGTCCACTAATGCCATCTACTGCCCCAGATGTCTACTAATGCCATCTACTGCCCCCAAATGTCTACTAATTCCATCTACTGCCCCCAAATGTCTACTGATGCCATCTACTGCCCCCAAATGTCTACAAATGCCATCTACAGTTCCAAGATGCTACTGATGCCATCTACTGCCCCAGATGTCTACTAATGCCATTGATTTCTATTTCCCCTAGAATGTCTTCTAATGCCATCTACTGCCCCAAATGTCTACTAATGCCATCTACAGCCCCAATGTCTACTGATGCCATCTATGGCTCCAGTTGTCTACTGATGCCATCTATGGCTCCAGTTGTCCACTAATGCCATCTACTGCCCCAGTTGTCTACTAATGCCATCTACTGCCCCCAAATGTCTACAAATGCCGTCAACTTCTACTGCCCCCAAATGTCTATTAATAAAATCTATTGCCTCCTGGATGACCCTTAATGCCCTCTACTGCTCTTAAATGTCCCCTAATGTTATTCCCTTGTCTTGTGGGTCGGAGAGGGGAAACGGCGTCGCTCTCGCGCTCCTGCTGCTGCGTTCCATGTCCGCGCGCTCGATTACGCAACAGCGACTAGAAAGGAGTGGGAGGAGGACGGCGCGCGGAAAGTCTGCAGGTTTTTTTTCTTTTCTGTTCTCGCTCTGTGCATGAGTGCGTGACGCGGCGCGGAGGGGGCGGGGCCGAGGGAAACCCGTTACTTCCTCTTACTTTCCAGAGAGCGCTCCGCGTATATAAGCGATGACCGCTCGCGACTCTCTAAACAACAAGCACGAAGAACGAAGTACAAACAAACAGGACTGCTCACATCGCCATGCCGTCCACAGACCCGGAGAGCCTCCAGAGCGCCGCGCGCTCCCGCTGCAGGCGCATGGACGCGTGCCTCGTCGGATCCGTGTTCGCGCTGTTCGCGCTGGTGCTCGCGGGGTTCGCGGTGGCGCTGCTGTTCGCGTGGAGCCTGAAGAGCGAGATGGCCAAGCTGCAAGAGAAGCCCATGCTCGGCTACGCGCACGCGGAGAAGCCCCGGGGCTCGTCCTACAAGGTGAGGGTTGATGACTGTGTGTCTTTAAGGTTCTTTAAGGGTTCTTCAGTTACCACTTAAGGTGGAACAAACCATTGGAAGAGGATGGTCTGTTGGGTTGGTGACTGTGTAGCTTTAAGGTTCTTTAAGAGTTTTTCAATTACCACTTAAGGTGGAACAAACCATTGGAAGAGGATGGTTGGTTGGGCTGATGATTGTGTGGCTTAAAGGTTCTTTAGGGGGTTCTTCAGTTTCCACTTAAGGTAGAACGAACCATTGGAAGAGGATGGTCTGTTGGGTTGATGACTGTGTAGCTTTAAGGTTCTTTAAGGGTTCTTCAGTTACATAGAACCTGGAGGCATTGGCTATATAGAACCTGGACAGCATAATGGAAGACCTGCTGTATGTGGTTCTTCAAGAAACCTTTGACAACATAGAGCTTCTCTTTGCTACAACGTAGAAGGCTTGTTATTTTTCTTGATGGGTGTAGATCAGTTCTGCAGGGTTATATTCCAAGCTGGCCTATGGGTATAGGGTTCTCAGGGTTCAGTAGGGTTCAGTACAGTACAAGTTCTCCACCTTGTCCACAAGTGGTCCACAGAGCTGTATAGAGTTCATCTGTGTTTGTTGAGCTGGAAATGCAACGAGGGTCTCACAGTTTCTCTTTTGTTTCTTTGGTTACAGTCGCAGAGCTTCGCCTACCTGCGTGCCACCAGCAGTAAGTAACCATCTTTATACCTTTCTTTTACACCTGTGTATCTCCAGAGCCCCATCCGCAGGTCCATAACTCATCCTCACGACCTCATACCTGACCTACTGGTCAACATCGATAAACAACCATCCCAAAATTAGTAACTTTACAGCAGAAGGAAAAAACCTACATCACTTTTAATGCAAGTGAATGGAACCGAACCTCTTTGCAAGTCATTGCTGCCCATTTCTTTTAGTCCGTTCGTCATGAAGTTCGCACACAACGTCGAGGTCCACATGTTCTACAAAATACACCACTAAACAGAAATTGCACAATTTAGGAATACAACCCCCCCACATCATCCTATGACTTCCGGGTCGTCATGACCACACACCGAAACAGCTTATCAACAGATACGTACATTGTAAACTTGTTAACATGTAAACATATGAGCGTTAATGCAGAGCTAGCTCTACTATCATCGTCAGGAGAACTGCTTTCCATCCACACCTGTAACACTGACGCTACGTATGCATGTAGATCTAGCAGAGGAGCAACTCAGCGAGCAAGCTCTAAACTCTCTCTCTCTCTCTCTCTCTCTTTTCTGCAGACGAGATGAAAACAGGCGTGATGGGCTGGGAGTCCATAGCGTACGGGAGCGGGAATACTCTGGGAAAGCTGTACTCTTACAACTCCAACCAGAAAGTGATAACAGTGGAGCGCGGGGGGAGTTACTTCCTGTACACTCAGCTCAAGCTGTCCTGCATCCACCGATGCGCCGTAGGATCCTTCACCCTCACGTTCGAAAACGACAGCAAGGAGACGCAGCTGTCCTGCGTCGTGCAGCTGCCTAGCGACTTCCAGCCGGTGGTGAAGAAGTGCTGGACCGTGATCCCGCGCCTGGGGAAGAATAGCCGACTCCTGGCTCGGATAACTTCGGAAACAAACCTGGACGGCTGGGAGCTGGACGTCAACAGCTCCGGATTTGGGATGTTCCTGGTGGACGGAATGGATTCGGACTAAATGTCAGGGCGTAGCTCGTTGGGTACTGTAAAAAAACAAAACAAAAAAGACCTCGAGGGTCTCCGGACCCTTTGCACTTTGATCCGCTCTCAGGAAGGACTCTCAGGAAGCACTATTTTTATACATCTATTTATATTGTTATTTGTACATAGCAGGTATTTATGGAATGTGTAATTTATGTATTTGGTTATTGATGCTCATTGTTGCTGTGTTTACTGTAAGACAGTCTTAAAGGTGTTTACTGTTAGACAGTAGCTGAGAAGTAGACGTCACTACGGTTATTACGGTTATCGACAAGTTCCAGGTCAGTGTTGGTTAAAAAAAAAAAGAAAGAAAAAAAGAAACCCACACGGCTAACGGTGGACACGAAACTTGAAACAGTCTCTGTATTTACGAAATGCCTCGGAATGGGAACGCAAACGCAATGACCAGCGTTCCTGTTTGGATCAGTACATGACCAGGATACCTCCTGCGGGATTTGCATCATCTTAAGCTTTATAGATGAATGTAACTGTCATGCAGTCAATAAAAAGACTTCTTTCTTAGAAAAGTTTGTGTGTATATTTGATCTTCCCCAGATACGGATTGGCTGGTTTCCCAGACATCCACCGCCTTCATTCCAAGTGATGGATTTACAGTATTTAGCTGGTTTTGGTGGGAAACAGTTCCAAAGGTGTTTACAGTGGTGATGATGGTGTTTACAGTGGTGATGGGGATGTTTACAGTGGTGATGGTGATGTTTACAGTGTTGGTGGTGATGTTTACAGTGGTGGTGATGTTTACAGTGGTGGTGATGGTGTTTACAGTGGTGATGGGGATGTTTACAGTGGTGGTGGTGGTGATGTTTACAGTGGTAGTGATGGTGTTTTCAGTGGTGGTGGTGATGTTTACAGTGGTGGTGGTGATGTTTACGGTGATGGTGTTAACAATGATGGTTGTGATGTTTACAGTGGTGGTGGTGATGTTTACGGTGATGGTGTTAACAATGATGGTTGTGATGTTTACAGTGGTGGTGGTGATGTTTACAGTGGTGGTGATGGTGTTTACAGTGGTGGTGGTGATGGTGTTTACAGTGGTGGTGATGGTGTTTACAGCGGTGGTGATGGTGTTTACAGTGGTGGTGGTGATGGTGTTTACAGTGGTGGTGGTGATGGTGTGTACAGTGGTGGTGAGGATGGTGTTTACAGTGGTGGTGAGGATGGTGTTTACAGTGGTGATGTTGTGTACAGTGGTGGTGATGGTGTTTACAGTGGTGGGGGTGATGTTTACGGTGGTGGTGATGGTGTTTACAGTGGTGGTGGTGATGTTTACAGTGGTGGTGATGGTGTTTACGGTGGTGGTGTTGGTGTTTACAGTGGTGGTGGTGATGTTTACAGTGGTGGTGGTGATGTTTACAGTGGTGGTGATGGTGTTTACAGCGGTGGTGATGTTTACAGTGTTGGTGATGACGTTTACAGTGGTGGTGATGGTGTTTACAGTGGTGATGTTGTGTACAGTGGTGGTGATGGTGTTTACAGTGGTGGTTATGTTGTGTACAGTGGTGGTGATGGTGTTTACAGTGGTGGTGATGTTGTGTACAGTGGTGGTGATGGTGTTTACAGTGGTGGTGATGATGTTTACAGTGGTGGTGATGGTGTGTACAGTGGTGGTGATGATGTTTACAGTGGTGGTGATGGTGTTTACAGTGGTGGTGATGGTGTTTACAGTGGTGGTGATGGTGTTTACAGTGGTGGTGAAGGTAACCAGGGGTCTCCATGTCTACAACACTAATCTACACATTGTATTTACTATGAAACCCACCAGTGGAGCTACACGTGTCTTCTGAGTTTATCTGGATGTTGATGGTAAAATGTGGAAGATCTGAAAATACTAGGTTTTCTTTGGGGACTATTTGAACCTCACAGCGTCCTGCATGTATCCCTCCACCATGAATGGAGTTTAAGACTGAGATCTTCTCTAAACTATCATAAACAGCGTCTCAGAATCAGACAGTGTATTTATAACATCTACTGTAATAACTTTCTGTGAGGAGCTTTTAGAGGTGGACGTCTGGTTCCATTCACCACCACTGTATTCCTCCAGAGTGGCGTTCCACATCGAACTGAGTTTGTTTACGTCCCCTTAAACCCTTTATTTCTACAGAAATTTTAATGAAACAGCATGCTGGTATATTAGAACTTGGTGTTTCTGATAAACACTTTAGCTGTTGATGCAACACCGGTCTTTAAAGTGGGAGGTAAACTAACAACACACAGGATAAAGTGATAGTGGACTTGCTTACATCTGTATAGAGAAAGAAAAACTGAAATCGTTTGCGGGATATTTTACTGTAACATGAGAAACTTTAGCAATCAGTCAACAGGAGGTCCCAAACCTCCCCTCCTATTAATCTCTGGGTTGTCTTATGGGTCACAAAATGAGCCACCACCTTGTTTAACAGCAGAGAAACCCCCCAAAACTACATTTGTTTCAACTTGAAACTAGACATGTTTTCCTAGCCTGACCCCAACATTAAGAATGTGAAACATTTTGTCTTTGTTTATGTAGTAATGATCAGAATAAAATAATAGTAATACTCTACTCTAGTAAAGAAAGCAGTTATGACAGCTGTATATTAATAAGAGTGAATGGAGTCCACTGATTAAATTCAGTGTTTCCGCACTGTGAAGAAGGGAAACCCAGATATTCAGAGTTTATAACGAATTTCAGATTCTTCCTTTATACAGAATGAGGATTACGGCTCAGCAGCGTACATAGCTTTACAACATCCACATGTACATGAAGCCTGATAATTCATTGATAATTGATAATCTGTATCTATAATCACATAAACACCTCAGCCTTAATCTATAATCACAAAAACACTTCAGTCTTAATCTATAAACATAAAACACCTCGGTCTTAGTCTATGATTATATAAACACCTCAGACTAAATCATATAAACACATCAGTCTTAATCTATAATCATATAAACACATCAGTCTTAATCTATAATCATATAAACACATCAGTCTTAATCTATAATCACATAAACACCTCAACCTTAATCTATAATCACATAAACACCTCAGTCTTAATGCATAACCACATAAACACCTCAGCCTTAATCTATAATCACATAAACACCTCAGTCTTAATGCATAACCACATAAACACCTAAGTCTTAAGCTATAATCATGTAAACACCTCAGTCTTAATCTATAATTATATAAAAACCTCAGTCATATTTTAAAATCATATAAACACCCCAGTTTTAATATATAACCATATAAACACCTTAGTCTTAATCTATAACCACATAAACACCTAAGTCTTTATCTATAATCACATAAACATCTCAGTCTTAATCCATAACCATATAAAAACCTCAGTCTTAAGCTATAATCATGTAAACACCTCAGTCGTAATCTATAATTATATAAAACCCTTAGCCTTAATCTATAATCACATAAACACCTCAGCCTTAATCTATAATTATATAAAAACCTTAGCCTTAATCTATAATCACATAAACACCTCAGTCTTAATCTATAATTATATAAAAACCTCAGTCATATTTTAAAATCATATAAACACTTCAGCCTTAATCTATAATCATATAAACACCCCAGTCTTAATCAATAATCATATAAACACCCCAGTCTTAATCTATAATCATATAAACACCTTAGTCTTAATCCATAAGCATATAAACACCTCAGTCTTAATCTATAATCACATAAACACCTCAGTCTTAATCTATAACCACATAAATATCTCAGTCTTAATCCATAACCATATAAAAACCTCAGTCTTAAGCTATAATCATGTAAACACCTCAGTCTTAATCGATTCTTAACTTTCTACTTCTGGCGCCGTGCTAAACGGCAGCACCTCCAGTAGCTCCGTTTTTTGTGTACTGTTTTTAGCTGTTTTCCTTACTTTTTCTTTTTTTTTTACACGTGTTTACTATTTAATTCTTATATACCTTATTGTTTTTTTTGTACTGTGTTTGTAACTGCTACTGGCTGCTAAATTTCCTTCGGGATCAATAAAGTATCTATCTATCTAATTATATAAACACCTCAGTCATATTTTATAATCATATAAACACCCCAGTCTTAATTTATAATCATATAAACACCTCAGTCTTAATCTATAATCACATAAACACATGACTTAATCTATAACCATATAAACACCTCAGTCTTTATCTATAACCACAAAAACACCTTAGTCTTAATCTACAATCACATAAACACCTCAGTCTTAATCTATAACCACATAAACACATCAGTCTTAATTTATAATCACACAAACACCTGAGTCTTAATCTATAACCATATAAACACCTCAGTCTTAATCTATAATCACATAAACACATCAGTCTTAATCTATAACCACGTAAACACATCAGTCTTAATCTATAACCACATAAACACATCAGTCTTAATTTATAATCACACAAACACCTGAGTCTTAATCTATAACCATATAAACACCTCAGTCTTAATCTATAATTACATAAACACATCAGTCTTAATCTATAAACATGAAACACCTCGATCTTAGTCTATAATCATATAAACACCTTAGACTAAATCACATAAACACATCAGTCTTAATCTATAATCACATAAACATCTCAGTCTTAATCTATAACCATATAAAAACCTCAGTCTCAATCTATAATCATAAAAACACTTCAGTCTTATTTTATAATCATATAAACACCTCGGTCTAAATCTCTAATCATATAAACACCTGTCTTAATCTATAACCATATAAACACCGCAGTCTTAATCAATAATCATATAAACACCGCAGTCTTAATCAATAATCATATAAGCACTGCAGTCTTAATCTATAATCACAAAAACATCTCCATCTTAATCTTTAATCACATAAACACCTCAGTCTTAATCAATAATCACATAAATGCCTCAGTCTTAATCTATAATCATAAAAACACCTGTCTTAATCTATAACCATATAAACACCACAATCTTAATCTATAACCATATAAACACTTCAGTTTTAATCTGTAATCACAAAAACACCTCAGTCTTAATCTATAATCACATTAATACCTCAGTCTTAATCTATAATCACAATAATACCTCAGTCTTAATCTGTAATCACATAAAATACCTCAGTCTTAATCTATAATCATAAAAACACCTCAGTCTTAACCTATAATCATATAAACACCTCAGTCTTAATCTATAAGCACAAAAATGCCTGTCTTAATCTATAATCATAAAAACACCTCAGTCTTAATCAATTATCACATAAACATCTGTCTTAATCTATAACCATATAAACACCTCAGTCTCAATCTATAACCAAATAAACACCTCCGTCTTAATCTATAATCACATAAACACCTCAGTATTAATCTAGATTCATATAAACACTTCAGTCTTAATCTATAATCATATAAACACGTCAGTCTTAATCTATAATCACATAAACACCTACATCTTAATCTATAATCACAAAAACACCTCAGTATTAATCTATAACCATATAAACACTTTAGTCTTAATCTACAATCACATAAACACCTCCATCCTAATCTATAATCACATAAACACCTCAGTCTTAATCTATAATCACATAAACACCTCTGTATTAATCTATAATCATATAAACACTTCAGTCTTAATCTACAATCACACAAACACCTCCATCTTAATCTATAATCACATAAACACCTCCATCTTAATCTATAATCACATAAACACCTCCATCTTAATCTATAATCACATAAACACCTCCGTCTTAATCTATAATCACATAAACACCTCCATCTTAATCTATAATCACATAAACACCTCAGTGTTAATCTATAATCACATAAACACCTCCATCTTAATCTATAATCACATAAACACCTCAGTGTTAATCTATAACCACATAAACACCTCAGTGTTAATCTATAACCATATAAACACCTCAGTGTTAATCTATAACCATATAAACACCTCAGTGTTAATCTATAACCACATAAACACCTCAGTGTTAATCTATAACCACATAAACACCTCAGTGTTAATCTATAACCACATAAACACCTCAGTGTTAATCTATAACCATATAAACACCTCAGTGTTAATCTATAACCACATAAACACCTCAGTGTTAATCTATAACCATATAAACACCTCTAAACACTAAACTGGAATGGATTCAGTTGTGTTGGATGCAGTGCTTGCATGTAAACACGGTCACTGATTCATACGTGCGTGGACTCAGCAGCAGTAGGTGGTCTGGGGTGTACAGTTCTGGCCCTGGAGGGCTAAACCCAGCATAACGTCACTGCCCAAAGAAAAACATGTATCTCTGTCTTTCTTTGGTTACTTCCTCGCCCAATCAGATCTACCAGACCTGCTACAGAACGAATGAGCTGCACCAGACGTGGCGCTTGCTCGGGGAAGCCAGCAGATGCAGCAGAACTCTGGGCCTCCAGGTGAGGAACCGAGCGTGGCGGCAGCCGGCCTGCAGTTGTGCCCGAGTTCCTCTCTCTCTCTCTCTGAGATCCTCACTGTGGAGTCCTAACCCGTACCGTTTTCCGTACCATCACCAGCGGAGCCTCCGGGCTGAGGAGAATGGAGGGCCCGTCAAAGTGCCTCCAGCGTCCTGAGCGCGAGAGCTGCGTTAACGGAAGCCGGAAGGTTCCATGAGTGTGAGGAAAGTATGGCCTCCACCATTCACACACACGTCACTTACTGTCAGCCCAACCAGCGTGGTTTCACTCTTCACCCTGCCGGCACAACACAGCAGCTCTAACACCCACGCCCACGCACACAAACCAACAGGAGATAGAGTTCTGCTGTATACGTGTGATGCACTAGGAGCTCCGTGACCCGCTGATTGTGGGATGAAAGGAAAGAGAGACCTGAGAGACTGAAACAATGACAAACACGAGAGCAGAGAAAACGAGGGCACCAACGAGTCGCTAAGCAAGAACTGCTGCTGCTGCTGCTGCTGCTGACCCAGCTGAACGAGGGATGAGGTTCATGCTCCATTACAGTTTACAACCGAGAACCTGGCTCTCTTTAACGGCACTTACTGTCAGGGTTCCTCCCGGCCCGTACTCAAGGAACCTCTCTGAGGGACTCCTCCGGCTCAGTCCCAGGCAACTCCCAGTCCCTGCTGTCTTGTAACGGGAGTGAGCTGGGTGTGTTGGCTTTTGGGCTTTTGGCATCCTTTATAATGACACTGCGCAGTTCTCGTTAGGCTCCGCCCATGTGTCGCTGCTGGATCTGCTCGTGCGGAGAGTAGTTGTGCTAGCGTGAAACGTGGCACTCCCGAAGACCTTCGAGCTGTTTGCGCGCACGGTTTCTGGGAAACTGATCAGAAACCATAACAGATACAGGGAACCAGCTACTGGGTGGAGAAACAGAAAACACTACCAAGTGAAGTAGGTCGGGTTTGCCTGGGGGTCCAGAGTATGGATGGTGGGTCAGTACTTCAGGACTGTTTATGCAGGGTGCTGGGAACGGAGCTCATAACGTCACAGGGCTTATTTAATTATTGGTGTATAACCGTCAGAACAATTAAGAACATACTTGCTTGGAATTGTTATATGTCCTACATACGTCCTGCATTGCCACTGCTGGAACGTTCTTGTGCCCTCAGTAAAACCAACATAGCCCAAAATACAAGGACTTCAAGGAGGGTCTCCAGACTTCTTGTCTTGTTCAGCCTATGTGCCAAAAGACAACCTGTATAGGAATACAGACCACAGCTTTCAAATTGATTGATGTCTAAAATGCATGTGATGACAAATATGAAAATATACAATCATTATCATAAAAATTATATTACTGTCCAATGAAAAACAAGAATCTGTAAAATAGTAACTTTACAGGACGAAAACATTCTTTATTTATACATTTATTCTTTCAGTGTAGGTCAACATAAAAACATTTTATTCCAAATGATTATTATTATTATTATTATTATTATTATTATTATTATTATTATTATTATTATTATTATTATTATTATTACGGTCCATTTATCACAAAACATTCACAGGATATGAAGAACAGCCGCCATATTGAAAAAAGTTCTTGCCACTGCAGTGATATGGTGTGTATTGCCAACATGTTTGATTATGAAGACAGTAAAATTAGACATGGTTAACCAGATTTAGTGCAACACAGTATATACAAATACTGAATAATAATACTAATGATCACAATTTCTGATAGTATTTTTAAAATTGTTTTAAAACGTTTTCATCTGAAAAATGTTGTTAATGTGTATCGTAAAGGAATTGCAGAATTATATTTCAGCCGTATCTTTACACTATATTTTGTTATTAAATTACAATTTGAAATTAAAAAAATAACAATGAAGTAATTTCTATATACTATACTATAAAACATGTTGGGATATACTCTAAAAACATGTCACATTTTGTGATTCACAGTGTTGATTATTAATGCAGTGTGTTAAAACAGAACAGTGCCATTAGAAGTACTTTCAGTAGTGTAGTATGTAAAAATAGTACATCACCATAAAAAGTATTTACAGTAATGTGGAATTTATAGTACAGCACTATTAGACGTACTTTCAGAAGTGTAGTATGTAAGACCATTAGAAGTACTTTCAGTAGTGATTAGAAGGGCTGTCAATAGTGAAGTATGTAAAAATAGTACAGCACCATAAAAAGTGCTTTTAATAGTGTAGTATGTTAAACTAGTAGCCCACCATTAGAAGTAATTTTAGTAGTGAACTATGTAAAAATAGTACAGCACCATAAGAAGTACTTTCTGTAGTGAAATAGATAAAAGATTACAAGTGCTTTCAGCTGTACAGTATCCAAATATATAACCCACAATTAAAAGTGTATATGTAAAATACTAAGCCCACCATTAGAAGTGCATTGGGTATTGTATATGTAAAAATAGTACACCTCCATTAGAAATGCTTTCTGTAGCACAGTGTGTAAAAATACTACCTCACCATTAAAAGTGCTTTTAGTACTGTAGTACATAAATACACTACCCCCCATTAGAAGTGCTTTTAGTAGTGTAGTACGTAAATACACTACCCCCCATTAGAAGTGCTTTTAGTAGTGTAGTATGTAAAAATACTACTAGCCTTTAGAAGGGCTTTTAGTAGTGTAGTATGTAAAAATACTACCAGCCTTTAGAAATGCTGTCAGTAATGTATGTAAAAATAGTTCAATACCATAAAAAGTACTTTCAGTAGTGTAGTATGTAAAATACCTACCCCACCATAAGAAGTGCTTTCAGTAGTGTAGTATGTAAAAATATCACCCCCCAATTGGAAGTGCTTTCGGCAGTGTAGTATGTAATAACAGTACCCCACCATTAGAAGTGCTTTCAGTAGTGTAGTATGTATAAAAAGTATCCCACTATTAGAAGTGCTCTTAGTGGTGTAGCATGTAATAATAGTACCCCACCATTGAAAGTGCTTGCAGTAGTGTAGTATGTAGAAATACTATCCCACTATTAGTAGTACTTTTAGCAGTGTAGTTTGTAATAATAGTACCCCACCATTGAAAGTGCTTGCAGTAGTGTAGTATGTAGAAATACTATCCCACTATTAGTAGTACTTTTAGCAGTGTAGTTTGTAATAATAGTACCCCACCATTGAAAGTGCTTGCAGTAGTGTAGTATGTATAAATAACACCCCACCATTAGATTAACTTTCAGTAGCGTAGTTTCAGGAGTGCATTACCCAACATTAGAAACAACCATTAGTCTTGCATCACTTGAACTTACACCTTAATGTAGATTTTCTTGTCATCTTTATCCTGAGGATAGCAACGATACGCACATAAATACAATCACCACAGGACACAACGCTGAGGGTGGGCTTTCATTCCTAGTAGCAGGTATGCCCAACATGTTATGTATTAATCACCAGGTTCTTGCTAATACACAGCCACATTCCTCAAGCCACAGTTTGGCTAGCCATGGACCAGATCCAGAATTCAGCTGGTCGGGGGACATTTGCCAAACCTAGACCAAAAACAAAGACCTGAACATATTAAGCAGTGGTGAACACCAGAGCCTCCAGCAATAAGCTGTTGTTTCTCAAGAGTGGACTCAGCGTGTTGGGGCCAGAGTTTCAGCTGACTAGTAGCTGGGACTTTCCCAGAGAGACGAGACGGCAAGAGAAACTCTGAAACTCTGTTGATGGGGTTTTCTCTGGAGGAGGAACAGAACAGTGTCAAGTGTCAACACTGCCACCTCTTGGTCACTTTAGAGAAGAACTACACATCTACCTTGTGCATTATCCAAACAGCTTGGGGGCAACCGCACCTCTTTCCTCAGAGCTGATGTTTATTTTCTTACTCAGTAACATGTATGTATATTTGTTTGCTTGCTTTGTGCAGCATGTGAGCGAGAGAGCTTATAATAGACTCTCATAAGAGACTCACAAGAGACTCTCATAAGAGTCTCATAAGAGACACATAAGAGACTTATAAGAGACTCATAAGAGACTCATAAGAGACTTATAAGAGACTCATAAGAGACTCAAAAGACTCATAAGAGACTCATAAAAGACTCATAAGAGACTCACAAGAGACTCATAAGAGACTCACAGGAGACTCATAAGAGACTCACAGGAGACTCATGAGACTCATAAAAGACTCATAAGAGACTCACAAGAGACTCATAAGAGACTCATAAAAGACTCATAAGAGACTCACAAGACACTATCATAAGACACTCACAAGAGACTATCATAAGACACTCACAAGAGAGTATCATAAGAGACTCATAAGAGGCTCACAAGAGACTATCATAAGAGACTCACAAGGGACTCATAAGAGACTCATAAAAGACTCATAAGAGACTCACAAGAGACTATCATAAGAGTCTTACAAGAGACTCACAAGAGACTATCATAAGAGACTCACAAGGGACTCATAAGAGACTCATAAAAGACTCATAAGAGACTCACAAGAGACTATCATAAGAGACTTACAAGAGACTCACAAGAGACTATCATAAGAGACTCACAAGAGACTCACAAGAGATTATCATAAGAGACTCATAAGATACTTATAAGAGGCTCATAAGAGACTCAAAAGAGACTCACAAGAGACTTATAAGAGACTTACAAGAAACCTAAGAGACTCATAAGAGACTTATAAGAGACTAACATAAGAGACTCACAAGAGACTCATAAAAGACTCATAAGAGACTCACAAGAGACTCATAAAAGACTCATAAGAGACTCACAAGAGACTCACAAGAGATTTATAAGAGACTTACAAGAAACTTAAGAGACTCATAAGAGACTTAAGAGACTCATAAGAGACTTATAAGAGACTTAAAAGAGACGCAAGAGCCTCCCATGAGAGACTAATAAAAGACTTATAAGAGACTCACAAGAGACTTATAACAGACTTATAAGAAACTTAAGAGGTTCATAAGAGACTTATAAGAGATTTACATAAGCAACTATCATAAGAGACTCATAAGAAACTCATAAGAGACTAACAAGAGACTCATAAGAGACTTACAAGAGACTCATAAGAGACTCATGAGACTCACAAGAGACTCATAAGAGACTCATAAAAGACTCATAAGAGACTCATAAAAGACTCATAAGAGACTCACAAGAGACTATCATAAGACACTCACAAGACACTCATAAGAGACTCATAAAAGACTCATAAGAGACTCACAAGAGACTATCATAAGAGACTTACAAGAGACTCACAAGAGACTATCATAAGAGACTCACAAGGGACTCATAAGAGACTCATAAGAGACTCACAAGAGACTATCATAAGAGACTTACAAGAGACTCACAAGAGACTGTCATAAGAGACTCACAAGAGATTCACATAAGCGACTATCATAAGAGACTCATAAGAAACTCATAAGAGACTTATAAGAGACTAACATAAGAGACTCATAAGAGACTTACAAGAGACTCATAAGAGACTTACAAGAGACTCATAAGAGACTCACAAGAGACTCCCATAAAAGACTCATAAGAGACTCATTAGAGACTTATACGAGACTCATAAGAGACTTACAAGAGACTCATAAGAGATGCACAAGATACTTACAAGAGACTTATAAGAAACTTAAGAGACTCATAAGAGACTTATAACAGACTTAAAAGAGGCACAAGAGTCTCCTATAAGAGACTCATAAAAGACTCATAAGAGACTCATAAGAGATGCACAAGAGACTATTATAAGCGAGCAGCCTGTTGGGTGACTGTGAGACGGAGAGGACGAGTGGGCGGTCTCGCTGTACAGAGGCCACTTTCCTTTCGCTCCATGAGAATCACACCTGCTCTGTCTCGGTTTTGTTCTCGGGGCAGGACGAGGAGAGACAGATGAAAAGAAAGGCTGCCAGCGTGTTGCTCGCTTGCGGCGGTGGCTTTCTGGAAACTTCCGCTGCAACAACAGAAAATCACTGAGTCAGCATCACAGGTCTCAGCATCCGTCCCTTGCGGCGCTCTCTCCTCACCCCTGTCTCCATCTTCCTCCCTCCCTCTTCTCACCACTTCCTCCCTCAGCTCTTCTCATCTCTTTGTATTAATCTGTCCCTCCATCTCGTGCTCTGCAGTGCTGTCAGGATGCCGTGCAGCTCGCGTGGGTGCACCGAGCTCTGCGTGTGTGGTCAGAGAATCTCACAGCTGAAACCGGCTCTGAGCGCTGATTCATTCATTTCAAATCAACTGGACCGGCTGCAGCAGCAGAAAACTGGTTCTGTTTGAAGAACGTATGAGAACTTCCCAGCTCACATGTGAAGTCCTGGTTGCCTTGTACCGGGCTGGAACATGACTGACCCCCCTCTCCACGCACTCAGTCTGAGCTGCTTACATCATCAGTCCGAGGGTTGTTATATCTGTAATCTAGGTTTGTACTTGAAGCATTGTAACTGGTTTGATGTCCTGACCCTACGTGATATAAAGTCACAGCTCTTACAAGGTCCTATGGATTCTGTATTCATAATGCCTTATAAATGCATTTGTAACCTGTCATATGACATACATAAGGCCTTATAATGTCTGTCATGAGGTTGTACTGTATAATTGCGTACAAGTTTTAATAGTAACATGTATAACACGTTAGGAAACAAGAGTATATAACCTCATAACGTCAGGTTTCATGTTGCGCTATAACCGAACTGAACCGAACTTTTTAATATAAAGGATGGTTTGGACACAGGAGTAGCAACTATGAACCACAATCTCAGAGCTATGCTAGGCAGACTGCAGCTGCTACGGACACCAAAGTGGTGGAGCAGAGTGCAGCGGATATAGGGCTAGCGGAGCAGCGTGCTGGCGAGGCTAAAGGCTAATGCTAACGGACCATCAATTCCATCTCTGTTGCGGGCCAACATTCGCTCTTTGGACAACGAGCTGGACCTTTGGGATGCGGATGAGTGTTTCCGAGGAGATGAGGAACTGTGCTGTACTTTGTCCTACGGAAACATGGCTGAACAAAAGCATGCCGGACTCAACCAGCTATCGGGGAAAGGCCGTAAACCTGACAGACACTTTGCCAAGGTTTCATCAGCTTGTCAGCATATCACACTGGGAAATAACACACTGGACCGTGTACACCAACATACAGAACGAATACAGAGCCGTGCTCCGCCCCCCACCTCGGCCTATCCAATCACATCTCAGTCATGCCTACCATCCTCCACTGAGACGCTCCAGACCCACACAGAAGACCATTACTGTGTGGCCCAGTGATGGTAGCTGTTTCGAACGTAAAGACCGGCAGCTCTTCAGGGAGGTTGCTGTGTCTGAGGGGCTGCTGGATCTGGAGGACTACACATCAGCTGTCCTCAGATGTATC